>CM036906.1:34149079-34261579 GCA_020800305.1 Porphyrio hochstetteri
ATAAAACCACACACACACAAAAAAAAAACCCAAACCATGACCAAAACCCAACTTTACTCACATGTACTCTGATGCAGATGTCGTAATGTATCTAGTGCTTCTAAAACGTATTCTAAAATTTCTGTAATGAGTAAAATATTACTGATATGTTTTTCTGTTATCTGAAAAGACTGGAGAATATTGCAGACAGACAAACAAATACTAATCAAATAAATTACTTGCAATATATGTTTAACGAGACAAAGAGACCTACTGTGTTAGGACAGTCCTAGGACCCTCCATATCTGAAACCCTTGCCTACCATGCTGACCACTCTTTCTCCTTGTTTCTTCTAATTCCTGTCTTATTCTTAATTGATTTCTTGTTTTCTTATGTTTTAGTTGTTTGGACTTATTTAGACTGCAGATTCTTTGCTGAAAAGACTGACATCTGGTAGTGTTCATCTAGTTCCTCGCATGAATGCATCTCATTTCATGACTTGGGGTTCTGTGTGCTATAACACGTCAATTAAGCAGTAACTATTAAACTGATCACAGAAAATAGTGAAATGGACAAGTATTTGTAATAGAACTTAATTGACATTACTGACACAAATGATAAAGTCATCGCTGTTTTTTTAAGAAAAGTCACTTTATAGAGCAGCTTAGTAACCCATCTCAATACACAATATAAAACCAGTTATTTAACTTCCATCGGGTTTTGTGTGGTTCAAGAAGCAGAGCTGAAATGCATGGTGTTTTGCAGGCTTCTTATTACCAATAACCTACCTGAAAAACAGAAGGTGTTCTGGAAATTGCAAACTATCACAAAAGTGTAGAGCAGGTAGAGGAATACAGAATTAAAATTCTGAAATGTGTATAATATACCATGGCTTACTCTTTGCTGAAATGGAAGGACCTGATAACAGTCTCTGACTATCTTGGGAGTGTAAATCCAAGGCAGAAGAAGAATCACTCAGGGTGATAAACAGGGATTTAAACAGCAATAATAGGATTAAAGTAAGAATGGAAAAGTTCAAGCTGCATATCAGAGAATGCTTTCTGGTGGTATATTAACAAATAAATCGTCATAAAGTGCTATAGACCACTTTTACCTCTTAAAATATGGAAAAGGGTAGATAAAGTTATTCCCATTTCATCTGTGAAAAACTGAGGAAACCTTTCAGGTAAGGAAAGGTGTAGCTCAATTAACTTTTTACTGTCAAAATACATGTATTAAGCAGCATGTTGAAAAGACGACTTAGCCAGTGCAGAACCCAAAGTACTGGAGGTTACTGCAGACCATATCAGCTTGCTCAGGCAAACTGCTCTGGGTGCTATGGAGTTCTGCAAACAGGTTATCTTTACTAGGTCACACACAGAGGCTCGCTGCTTCTTAATTTGGCCTCCTCTGCTTTGCTGGCAGATTTTAATGTATCATGGCTTTCTAAAAAGATTCTGCATAGGCAATACAAGTAATCTTATATGTTTAATAATAATGAGACTTTACTTTTTTTTTTTTTTTTAGAACTTGATTAGACTGTCACATAAAGAGGGGATGTTGAAGTGGTAACTTCTGAAGGGAGGGAAATAAAATCAACATATGAAAAATGAGTGGAATAGGCATAACATTTTAGCCTTTTATAGGTGACACGAGATCAGCACATCCAACTCCAGCTTCAGTTTCTGGATAGACTCAAGAGAAATATTCTTACAGGGTACTCTCAGTAGTCCAGTTAAGAGATGATAAATGTATGGATAGATATAATATCTATACCTGGCAGAAAAGGTTACAACTTTCTAAGTGGGTAGGAGGAAAAAAGATGTCCCTGATCATTATGAAATGTTCAACCACTAACAGTTAAATTTCAAAAACTACACTAACTTGGAATTCTACGTAAGGAACATTTAATAAATCCCAGAGGAGATAGTTTTATTTTCAGTGTCAATTACTTGCTCTAAAATGCTATGCTTCCTTTATTTCTTTTGAATGAGTGCAAACCAGATAGCTCCTGTCCATATCCAAGTCTACATCTCATGTTAGCTGAAGCTATTAATAACATTGTCTAAAATAAAGGCATACACACACAGGTTTTGTGCAGGTATCAGTGAGGCATGTAGAAGGTCATTACTTATTAAAACAATCACATAAATTCTGCTTGTAATGCATATTCACATTCTTTTGTGGAAATTAGTGCAAAATCACACTATTAATATGCTTACTCCATTACATTTTTTTAATTATCCCACTGATTGTTTTTATTTTCAGATAGTAAAGAAACAATCAAATGTCATAATGTGCTATAAATTATTTGCTTTAGAAACTGTTCCAGAATTTTGTTAAATCTTCAACTGCATATCCTAAAACTTGATACAGATCTAACTGTATGCATTGAAAAAATTCAGAGTTCAATGCATAAATTTGGTGGCATAAAACACTTTCCTATTTAATTATGATAAAGGACAGTATTATATCGTACAGCTCACCCTATGTGTGACTTACCTTAAAGCAAAGCAAATTGATGACTTTCCCTTTGACTTTTTTATTATAGTCAAAATAGAAGAAAACTACACTGTGAAATCTTTTCTGAACAGATAAAGCCTATTCTGTACATGTTACTTCATAAGGTATAGTTGCATCCACACTAGACAGGTTTGACATCTTTACCTTTGCTCAACTGGAAAAATCAGTGTAACTTGGATACAAATAAATCCCTCCAATAAAAGTGAGAATGTATACTGAAAGCATAATGTCATACGCTTTCTCATTAGACTTCTGAATGACCTACCTTATTTGTCAAAGAGTTCAAGTAACAGAATAGTAATTAATATTAATTCCTCTGAGAAACCAAATGAGAAAACAAGAATTTCTTACACCCATGCTTTGAGATCACAGAATCACAGAATGTTAGGAGTTGGAAGAGACCTCAAAAGGTCATCTAGTCCAACCCCCCTGCCAGAGCAGGATCGTCTTGACTAAATTGCACAGGAACACCTCCATGTGGGTTTTGAATGTGTCCAGAGAAGGAGACTCCACAACCTCTCTGGGCAGTGTGTTCCAGGGCTCCATCACCCTCACAGTGAAAAAGTTTCTCCTTAAATTCACGTGGAACTTCCTGTGCTCCAGCTTGCACCCATTGCCCCTTGTCCTATCACTGACCATCACTGAGAAGAGCCTGGCTCCGTTCTCCTGACTCTCACCCTCTCTCTGTCTATATAAACATTAATAAAGTCACCCCTCAGCACCCTCTTCTCCAAGTTAAAGAGGCCCAGCTCTCTCAACCTTTCCTCATAAGGAAGGTTCCACACCCTTAATCATCTTAGTGGCTCTGCACTGGACTCTTCCAAGGAGTTCTATGTCCCTCTTGAACTGAGAGGCCCAGAACTGGACACAATATTCCAGGTGTGGTCTCACCAGGGCAGAGTAGAGGGGGAGAAGGACCTCCAGGTCCCCCTCACCTACACTGCTCTTCAACAGGCCAGTCCCAAACCTATACTGGTACCTGGGGCTGTTCTTCCCTAGATGCAAGACCCTATACTTGCTCTTGTTAAATCTCATTAAACTTCTCGCCAACCAACTCTCCAGTCTCACTGAATGGCAGCACAGCCCTCTGGTGTGTCAGCCACCCCTCCAAGTTTTGTGTCTTCAGCAAACTTGCTGACTGTACACTCTATTCCCTCATCCAGGTCATCAATGAATATATTGAATAGTACTGGTTCAAGTACTGACCCCTGAGGCACTCCACTAGATACAGGCCTCTAGCTAGACTCTGTCCCATTGATCAAAACTTGCTGGCTTCTCCCCTTCAAACAGCATTCAATCCACCTCACTACCTTCCAGATATATTACCAAAGACATATTCCAGAGATATCTTTGAGAGAGAAGAACTGCTATTCAGTTCAGTAAGGACCATAAAGGCAAAAAAAATCTGAAAAACCCCCCACCCTTTCTCAAGAAACAGGACAAATTTGATGAAAGTTCACTTGTATCAAAGTGAAGGTAGAAAGCAGAAATAAATTTAGAAAATATGAAGCAAGCAGTAAAGCCAGGAAATTACTAAGAGCACAGAATTTATAAAAGAAACTGAAGATGGTACATTAAAATCTTGGGTCCTAGGACTAAGAAAAATAAGGTCTAGCATCTGGGGGAAAAAAAAACCCCAACCAAACAAACCCAATTAAAATACCCTATAAAGAAAAAACACTCTTTCTAGTGGTATAGGTGTATTAGTAGACAAAGCTGATGAACTCTGTTCAAGTATTTTTGCTCAAAGTTCTGGAAAGACACAAGGCCAGTCTTTATACCACAGAAATAAAATAATTGTTGAATAACACTAGTTTTTTTATTATCGAGGTAATGATGGGGGGGGGGAGAGTGTTTGGGGTTTTTTGTTTGTTTTGATTTGTTGTTGTTGTGATTCTTTTATGCAAGATTGCATACAGTTTGTACCTAGCTTTATGGAAAAAGCAGGGTAAAGAAATTAGTTTTATCAGCCTGAGTCCTCCACTCTTCCACATAACTGTTAATGTACTCTGACAACTGCTTTGAACAAAACAAAACAAAAACCCAACAAAACAAGCAAAAACAGTCCATGACTCAGTCAATAAAGAAGCAAATAATAAACTATCAGTAATACCAGTCAATATTTATAGAACAAACTTGATTTCATTGTCAGAGCAGTTCCTACATTTGGTTGTAAAATTTGATAAAGATAAGTGCTTTTCTCTGGCTTCGTTTTCTTCTAGAGAATCCTTAAGTGGATTGATAATCATTGTTCCCCTTCCAAGATTTTTTTGTGGCAGAGAGTAATTTTGGTGCCACGCTGATATTCTCGTTTTATATATATATTTAGGAGTTGCTAGAAATTAAGAAGTAAGGAACTTAATAAACAAGAAACAATGCATGTGTTTCTACTAATATTTCATCCAAGATACATACTAGACTTTTAGACTTTCAACAAGAAAGCAAATACAGTGTCATATGATTTGTGATGTGTAGATGACTCTACTAAGAGAATAATTGGATAAAGTATAAACTAGTTGTAGTAAAAGTAAAAGTGTGTCACTTCCCAGGAAAACGCCTGTTTCCTACTTCCCTTCTGTGCTTCTGGGACCTTGTGTTTCCCAAAAAGACCATGATACCTTCTTTCTGTGTAATTCCAACTGCTGACAATAGGTTGCTAGAAAAAACCCCAATTTATTTATTTATTAATTTATTTATTTATTTTAAAGGAAATGTCAGTTTAAGTTCCCTTTACCTGGCTGACCCTGACCCTACAGTACACTCTCTGCATTCCAGGTCCTTCTGTGGACATGTGATGAACTGGATGGTAATATTCATTACATTAAAAATATAACCTTCTTTCTATGGTTGGGCCCTTCTCAGTAGATTGTGTAGTATCCCATTTCAAGTCCACACCTCTACCAGTTCAACAGAGGTAGCAGTGAAGAGGCATGAAGCTAAGATCTGGGCAAGTAAGGCAAGTGAAGGAGTAATGAAAGAGGAAGCACAAACAGAACTGCCATCGTTTGGAAAGCCAACCATCCGTGGTTCTCTCAGCCTGCAGCCACATGCTGCAGATCTATCTCATCAAAAGAGATGACTTGAGCCTTCTCATATCACTAAAGTATGACAGAATTTTAAGCATGGAGATTATTTAATTCACCATTTGTATTGACACTATTTCTGTGAATACACTCTGCACTGTTTTCAGATCAGGCAAGCAGTGTGCAATGTAGTGTCACCTGGTGAAGTTTCATGTTCATACAACCAAACAAGTGATATATATATAGGATTAACACCTATGGACTTTCAAGAGTGGAGGAGTTAATAATTTAGAAGTGAGGTTAAATAAGCACAAAAACAAATATCTTCTCTGTTTTCTGGTCAAAAGCACAGGCATTTCAGGAACTTGAGATTTTTGTTCCTTGCCCGAAGCAGAACATTAATCTATCTAGTCATAACTATGTGGCAGTCACATAACTCTGCATACAGTAACTATGATCAGGGATATCAAAGGTTTCCAGATATTCTAAAAACTGGTATGACTGACATTATACATATCCATACTAAACAATATAAGCCAAGATACTAGAGAACTGCTATCGGTACTATTAGATTGGGGAACAGTCAATCAAAGCCTATACTACTCTTTCTGAAAACAAAACAAAACAAAACAAAGAAATAAACAAACAAAAACGCAACAAAAAAACCTGAAACAACAACACAAACAAACACCTCCACTCCCATCCCTCCCCCACCTGAGTATATATAATGTGTTCTAGGGCAGGTATTTTGTATCAGGAATAAATCTGAATGTTTAGTACACATCTATTTCAGGGAGCAAAACTGTCTGAATTATAACAAGCCCTCCCAAAATAACCAAAATAACCAAAACCAGCAACCAAAAAAAGAACTGGGACCAAGTAGGTAAAACCCAGTAACAACAGTAATGAACTGCGAGTTCAAGAAATGAATATTCTGCATTAGAAGCTTTGAATGGAAGAATCTTCTGAGTTAATGTATGTTTTATATATCATATATGATCACTACTGTATTACAAAATTAAATGGAAGCTGCTGAAAGCTATGACATAATGAAAAAATACTTTGAAGATACTGATATAGATGGATAATATAAATCTTATACTAAATGTATCTCTCATAGCATAGGCAATATCTTTTTTGAATTTCATAACAAAAAATTAAAGCAAGGTGATAATGAGGTTTTGAATTATTATACTATGCCCTTATATGCAGTAATGATCCTTCAATCTTAAAATATAACTATGATAACTCAAATTTATTAACTCAAAAACACTAAAATTCTGTTAAATCACATCCAAAAGCCATTTGGAAAAGAAAAAAAAATCGAGATTTGTCAGGTTTTAAAGTGATTTTGTTCCGTGGGTGTTAATAATGTACCTGAAATTCCCCTAAAATATCTACTTATTCTGTATTAAATTCAGCAATACCAGTTAAAGAAAACTATGCATGTGCATTTTTAAAATTGTCATAGGAATGAAGAATCTGGATGAAAATGCCAAACTATGTTTTAATGAATACACTTTAACTGTTTCTCCTCACAAAACCTGCTATTTAGCTTTTAATATATCCCTGATATTTAGATGATCAAAGCTATAGAGTAGTACTGCTGTCAGAACAGCAGAACATTACTACAATCAATAGAAAAACAGTTTTTCAAACAGCAGTTTGAAAAAGACTGCATCTTTTAATGATTTTGTATTCCTTTTCAAAACCACTGCACTTCAAAATTAAGTTTAAATTTCATAATTTTTTTCCAGATTTTTTTTAATGAGGATTAATTTAAGGGAGACTTTCCTACTACTAGCAACATCTCTGATAGGTGAAATTCCTCTCTCCCAGCACCATTTCCATTCAGACTCCTCCACGGAGTAGCAGGCTGCAATTTCTGCATCTGTTCTGTAATTCTACTGTAATTCTCGCACAGAAGCTTAGTCAATCAACCCTGTCCTCCCCACGCTGGCCAACTGTCCCTTTAATACAGCAATAGAATTCAATATGAATTTGAATGAATAGAACTGCAGTGCTAGAGGGACAGTCAGCTACTACAGAGAGACAGGGTTGATTGACATTAAAGCATCTGTGGAAGAGTTACAGAAGAATTACAGCAGAGTCACTGAAATTACACACTCCACACCTCATGAGAGGGAAAGGAAGCTACAAGAGATATCATTAATAAATAAATTTGCCTTCCAACTAAAGCTGCATCAAAAATCTTTTTTTTTTTTTGTATCCCCAACTTCAATTTGTGAGCAGCTTTTATTAACTATGTGAAAATTGGTTGTGACTTCAGTTCTACAGTGGTTACAATTCTAGGACAGTTTTAATTCAAAATCAGATGGCATTTTTTTTTAAACCAGGATGTATCTTTCCCAGTTCATTCTTCACCTTCCTCACTATTGATGCAGTTGGAACTTATGCATATTGACCTTTTTGGGGTTTTTTTTTTTTCAGTATCAGAACAGGAATATATGTAATACCATTGCTAGATAATTTTCAATAAGCACAATTTCTATTTTTCAGTTGTAAAAATCTAAACCACTGTGTGGATATGGGGCGACATATCCAAATTTTCTGATTTTAATTTGCTATAACCAGAAGAGAACATGAATATGATGAATTTAATTATATACTAGTTCTCTGTAGCTAGTCATGCTCCAGATTTTGCAAACTTTAGAGCAAGTTAAATTTAAAGAGCACATGCTTTAACATTTCACTCATTATTTAGAGGTACTGATATGAGAGTTTTATTAAGATGACACAGAGAAGTGTGTCTTTTTAGCTTTATAGTGGAGTCCTCCTAAGTTGTGCCTAAGGACAAAATTATTCCTAGTGGGATGGCAAAATAAAATGCCACTGGCCATAGATTGTAACATTCAGACTAAATACTTGTGGGTTTTTTTAGTTCCCTTTTCTTTTTATGCTTTCAGATTTACTTGTTGCCTTTGTCTTGCTTTTCCGCCAACAGGACACTAGAAGTTACTTGCCATGTTTCATCATCACTGAAAAAGTTAGCACTTATATGACACTTTCTTTAAGCACTGGTGTCCTCGTGACTACTGTTTTCAAGGTATTTATAGACTCGGATATTGTGACATGAGTTTCTCTTGATTCATCTCTGCAGCTGTGAGTTCTAGAAACACTTTTTTATTAAATCAGCAGGTTTTGAAAAAGAAACTGAAATCTTTTATTTAACTATGAAGGCTGATGCCAATATTTTATCCAAGTATAACAATTTCAAGAGAATTTTTATCATTTTTATAATTATCTATAACTCTAAATCTCAACAAAGAAGTTCATCTGAACTAATAAAATGTTTTCAATGCTATTACAAGAAATCCATTTAACAGTTTTGCAGTATTCCAAAACAAAGTAAGTACAGAAACAGCTTTTCTGAAGTCAGTTAGCATAGAAAGGAAGAATAATAATAAAATCCTTCATGAGATCATACTTTATCGATCTAATCAGCCTAAAACTGTATGGATTTTTATGTGGCTACATTTCTATTTTATTTAACTGAAACAAATGTCTAAAAAATGTATGAATTATTAATGCTTAATTTTAACATTGTTTGGGGTTTTTTTCTTGTAGTGATCTCAATGAAACAAATCATCCACTTCAGGCACAGAAATTACATAAATCAAGAGGTAAAATAATTTATATGAATAATGTGGCTCAAACATTTCCTTACAGTGCTTAAAATCAGTTCTATGCTCTTCCAACTACTAAGTGCAAAAGGAAGCGGATCAGAACAGTTAAGGTAATCATCTGGCTTGTCGAGGAAACAGTTTGTTAGAGATGAGAAGACTACACTCTTTTGTTCTTATGTCCCCAGAGAAGAGGAATAAGGAAGATCACAAAATTGGTCCTATTTGCAACAGAAGACTGAGAATGATGGTGGATGATGGAATGGTTTGTCAAAGGTGAAATACAGTGAACTGCAGCCTTTTCCATTGTTTGTTAGGGATTTTTTCATCCAGTCAAAGTGAAAACATTTAATGCTGCAGGAGGTGGATTTATACCTTTATCTTCTTTCTCAGTTGTGAGGAAGGCAAGAGCTGTGTCCTGTCCTTGATATGTAGCAGCCAAGGCATTGGCTGGTGTTCACAACTGTCATACAATCTTCCTAGAGAAGAGGAAACCAAGCAGAGGAGATGGAAACAAATTGCTTAGGTAAACTCCTTGGTGTGGGCATAGGCAATCATGAAGCATATGTTCTAATCTTTGCTATCTCTGTAAATCACATCAAGATTGTCAGACTAAACATTTATGTGGTCTGCAGAAATCTTCTTTTAATGCTGATTCTGTAATCTTCTCTCTCTGGGTCTCTTTTCTTTGGATATCCTTTGGCAGACAGTGACTCTGCAAGCAAGATAAACAAAACTTAAGTATAGTACAATTTTTAATTGGCTAATGCTCAAAGAACAAGTGTCTGGAACTAATACCTTGTAGACCAAGCATTAATTTGCTCACAAAGCCCAATGAGACAACCAACAAATCACCGTGACCAGGCAGTCATCTGGGGAAAGGTCAACTTCCACTGCTGCTAGGAATACTTTCATCACCATCATCCTGTTCTTTGAGGATCTTTTTAATGTTTTATATTCTTTGAGGTAAGTATTTTTCTTCTTGAGTCCTTGAGCTGTTAATGACTGCTGTCTCAACAATTACACCATTATCTTTTATTTTTACCTTTTTTCATCTTACACAGCTTTAGCTTGTCCACTTTCTTATGCTATATCAACAATTTCTTTCAGCAAAACTGAGCCAAGACCATGCAGCTGTGCTATACCAACAAATCCTTTGTTTAAAGGACCTATCTCAAGTCAGAAGAGAGGTAAGCATCTCTGCTCACTGAACCCCTTTTAGGGTGGAGAGGGTAATGAAAATGAACAAACAGTACCAGACCTCTGTAAAATGAACAGAGAAACTATGCCATGTAAACTATAGAAAAGTCCTTGTTATACATTTGAAACTCCTAGCACAGTTTCTGTAGTAATCACTCTGCTGGAGACTAGCACTGCTCTTCAGGAGGATGTTGACAGCCTTGAGAAATGGGCAGACAGGAACTTCTTGAAATTCAGCAAAATGTAAAGTCCTGCATCTGATCAGAAATAATCCAGTATACCTAGTACATAGAAATCAGCTTTGGAGAAAAGATCTTGGGGGTCCTGGTGACATGAATTGCAAGTGTGCCCTTGCAGGAAAGATGATCGACAACATCCTGGGTTGGATTAACAACAGTGCTGCCAGCTTCCAGCAGATAAAAGGAATTAGTACTTCCCTTTCCCCTCCCTTCTTTTAACACTTATGGAACCAAATTTAGAGTACTGTGTCCAGTACTGAGCTGTCCAGTAGAAGAAAGACATTGACATACCAGTGAAAGTCTAGTATAAGGCCACTAATATATTCAGGTGTACATAACAGTAGAGGAAAAGCTGAGAAAACTGGTATTTTTAAGTCTTAAGAGCAGAAGGCTTATCAGAGATTGATCGGGATACTCTTTTCCTAGTTGAAGACTCAAAAGAGAGAGAGAAAAAAAATCTTCTTTAGGGTGCATTGCAATAGAGCAGTAGAAAACATATACAATTGCATCATGGGAAGGTTTGAATATATTTAAGGAAATCTTTATCTTTATCATAAATTTGGTCAGTTGCCCTGTTCTCCAATGTACCCTTGGAGATATTTATTCAAAACTTGCCTGGTTACAGTGTTTTGCAATTTCCAGAGTAGAGTGTACTTGAATAAGTGTCTGTTAAAGGAGAAAAATTGAGGCCCATGGATATACTGAAAGGGCGATGAGAGAATTCCTATTAAAATTTTAGGGACAAGCAGGGAGACAAGAGGAGTTTGCAAAGAAAGTAGAATCATAAAATAGAATCAAAGAATCATAGAATACATTGGGTTGGAAGGGACATCAAAGGTAATCCAGCCCAACCCCTTGCAATAAGCAGGGACATCTTCACTAGATCAGGTTGCCCAGAGCCCCATCAAGCTCTGACCTTGAATATCTCCAGGGATGGGTCCTCCACTACCTCCCTGGGCAACCTATTCCAGTGATCTACCACCCTCTTATAGAAGAACTTTTTCCTGATATCCAATCTAAATCTACCCTTCTCTAGTTTAAAACCATTACCCCTCATCCTATTGCTACAGACCCTATAGCTACAGTTCTTCCCCAAAGTATTCAATAAGGTATTGAAGTGAGAGGCATAGAGGAGACAAAAAAGATATTAAAAGTTACTAGTTTAAATAACAGTTTTCATTTGCATGTTATCAAATATCTGTTCTATACTATTTTAACAAATAGCTCTGCACATTCAATATGGATAGTAGAGTAAATGTCCTGATACATCCTCATGATTTTTGGAATCTCCTAGATTTATTCCTCATTCCTTATTCAATTCTACATGTCTCAAATTCTGATGAATACATTTCCTTCAACCCTGGATGGATCTTACATAGCTTACATAGAGAAGACGACCTTGGTCAAGAGATTTATTCCTCTTAACAGGTCTGCCAGCTCTTTAAGCCTCGAGGGCTGTCATGGTTGAAAACCAGAATAAGTTCAATGTTCTCATCCCTGTTCTCCCTCTAAAGTAAGCTGTTAACAAGCAGTTTGTTTTAAATCATGCAAAAATATTTTTCAGCCCAGGAAGTTGTTCAATGCTGATCTTGTTGATAAAAGTAATGTGATGTGAAGTAGATCTCATGGTGACTTAGGCTAGCAAGAAAATGAGTCTTGTCCTCTCTGAAACTGGATGTTGGAGAAATATGACCCCTTCTTAGTGAAGCTTTGGAAATGTTCAAAAGCAGAACCAAAGTTTCATTCAAATAGGCTACCAGAAATCTTATGTTCTCTGAATTAGTGTCATTATTGTCTTCCCTTTTTTACTTACACTCTTTTAAATCATTATCAGCCTAGAATGTGGCTGGTTTTCTGTGTTGGTTTTTTTTTTGGTTTTTTTTTATACACTGACACAGTATCAAGCAAATAGCAGCTTTCCCAGCATAAATCATAAAACAAAGAAATATTCTATAGAAAGGAAATATTCTTAAATTTCCCTTATTACTTTAATGTATTATTCCCATCAAATATGCAAGATATTCCTAGTCACCCAATTAAGGGACTTTTATTCCCAGGTCAGTAATATGAGAGTGAGAACACATGACTGAAGTAAAGAATCTTAATTTTATTGGTCCAGTCATCCTTCTGACACTATATTTCTTCTACTTCTGAAGCTACCCTGTATATTCCAGGGTGAAGAGAACAGCATAACACTGACAGTTACTACAGATCTTATCCACATATGTGTGCAGTGGGAGCCTATCAGAGGTAAGGTGGATCGTGAAAAGTACTTGTCCCATGCCTGTTATACATACAACATAGAGAATAGCTGGTGTTGCACAGCCCAACACAACAACTACTCAATAAATATTCTTTAGTATAAACTTTAATATAAGTACATAAACAATGTAGAACATCAGTAGAGGTAAATAAGGTAGTGTTGAGTCAGTCTTGGATTTAGAAACAGTATGGCTATATTTGTACAGTCCTTCATCTAACTACATGGACTGAGAATCAAGTCTGATTAGCCCAAGCACTGCACTGCATCAACAAATCCATATTGGCTGTGGAAGCCTCAGCTGCTATCACTATTCACTATTGTGTCACAGTGCCTGAATACATGAGCTCTGGCTGTTTGCTTCAACCTGTACTGAAACTACAAAGCTTGTGGATTCCAATAGTGAACAGAGAAAAATCATACACTACAAAAACAGCAGACCTGCAAAAATAATTAGTTAAAAGCCTACTGTATAGAAAAAAAACCAAACCAAAACAACCTTTATAGTTGCAATTCTTATTTTCAAGAAGCATGTATAAGAAGCTGTTTATTTCAAAAAGTTAATACACAGAACATACTCTAAGCAAACATCAAAAAAGTTAAGAAGCAAAGTCCCTACAGATCTCAGATAACATAAAAGAAGAATCATTTAATAGAGAAGCAAGAGAAATATTGTATCCTTGAAATAAGTCATAGGAAGAAATTGTAAGAAAATCACACACGGTTCTCTCAAAAATGAAGGATTTTGTAGAGGAGAAAGCAAAGTTCTTCTGAGCATAAGCAACCAAATCCACCTGAAATGACCAAAGAGGCATGATGTTCTCAAGTTTACATTAAAGATGCATTTTTGCTTTCGTATCTTACCAGTGTTTTGCCCTCCTGCTGCTATTTTTAGTACTCGAACCCTATATTCACCTTCAAAATAGTTTGATTATTTTTAAAACTAGCAGCTATGAATATATTTTCTTTTCTTCCACAAGTATAACTCTTTAAAGAGATACTGGCCTGAAGCCCAGAAGTAACAGTACAGCCCTAGACTAATAAATCATTATTAATCAGATTGTTTGTACCATTGTAGTAGTGTTAATTTCCTTTTAATATGTTTGTATCCAAAGAACTCAAAGCAGTTTCTTTCAGCTCTCAGGTTTTCCTCATTTCACTTGCTGAATTCAAAAGATAAATTCATAAAGGACAACGCCCTGTATATGCCAAATTTGAGGTTCCACTGTATTATTATATGATTCAACTTTGTACTTCTTGATTCAAAACATAAATTTGAAAGAAAATCTAAAACTACACCAAAAAGTGCTTCTGTTTTATAGATGAGTATCCAAGAAACAGTTGCTCATAGTCATAATTCCTCTGTGTTTGTCATGATAATAACAATCTTGAATTTCACCAGGGCTGAAAACACCTTTGGACTTTATATCTGCTCATCTTCTTTTCCCTGTTTCTGTTTTTGTATACTCACATACTCTTGAAATATCTATAGAAATTTTTTGTCTTCAGAACGTGTAGAATGTGTTCCCTTCTATAGTAAAATAAATGAACTAGACAACAAAAGGGTATATGAAATCATTGAGGAGATTATACCCTAAAATAAATCAGAATATTTTAAGAATAAAGTAATGAATCCATTTCATTATTTCTTGCAATGAGAACAGCAATCTGAACATTGGAAAGTTCAGAATGTAATGCATCATGGACTTCCATACAGAGAGCAGAAAAGCAATTCTAATAAATAGGCAGATCATATAAAAATGATTTGTATCAATATCTATCAGTCTGAACTCTGACAGTACTGCACCCACTGTTTCCCCCAAAGTAGGCAATAATGAAAAAGTGTCTCTTCCATTTATGCATTAATTTTAGGACTGATTGCACCTAACCACATTGAATCTGTCCACATCCTTTTCAAGCATGGCAACTAATGATTGCAATTCCTGTCATGTAGATCAGTGCTTCAACATCCGGTTGGAAATTGTCAACTCTGCATATTACAAATCCATGTTCTGTCAATATTACAAATGGGTAAGTAGGCAGGTGCCATTTCAGAACTCCTCTCATATTGCTTTAAGTTGTGCCGAGACATTTTGTCAAATAAAACTCAAAAATTTTTGCCAGAGTTTTCTTTTTAATACATATATTACATTCATACATTACTGTTTCTTTAATCTTACCCAATTAAATTCAAAGTTCTCATCATGATCTATTATGCATCCAGCTGTCTAGACATTGTTTTTTGAAAAATACCTATTCAGTCCAACTTTGTACTTGTCAGCACAGTACAACTTTAAGGTACAGTGCCCCAAATTAAAACACTGGGAAAATACCAGATTTATTTGCTGAACTAGCAGCAGTTAAGCAACACATACACAGGGGATATGTTATGGATATTATCCAAACCAAACTTAAACATTTTCTTTTTTTTTTTTCCACCTTCCTCGTTAATGAAGAAAAAAACAATGAAGATGTTAGAGTGGGGGGAAAATACTGGAAAAAGTATACATGAGGAATAAATGTGTGGGAGAAAAATGACATTTACTGCATAAACTGCTCTTTAATTATCATACAGTAGTAAATGCTACAATCACATAAGTGATCAATAAATTGCATAGTGTTAATCATGTCAAATAAGGGACATTGCAGACAATCTAGAAAAGGTCAGCGATGATTTACTTAGTAGAGTAAAAATATACTTGACAACAGAATGCTAGCTTTTCTGAAGAAATGCACATTAAAAAAGTTAGAGAGAGAATGAATGCTGTCAAATTAAGCAAGAAGAGTACTTACAAACTAGGAATGACAAAGAGATAATCACACTGACATCAAAACATGCGCATAAAATAGCATCTACTATTAAAAAGTGTGAAGAGTTTTGTTTGCAATGAATATTTTGACAGATATGTCATACAGGTTTCACCTCTCCTCCAAAATTCCCTTTTATTAACCCAAAAGAAAAAATGTAATAGAAATGTTTTTAGTAGCATAGTAAATGCATGTATATGTACATAAATATTTTAAGACATACATGTGCTTTCTGAGTTTTACCGATGGCTAGAGAGTATGCGGTCTGGCCTTTTATGTCTTTTGTGATTTGTTTAATTTGTTAAACTCCTACCTCTGGTTTTAAGATATTCCCTGTAGGAATCTTCCATTGGATTTCTGTTTCCAAAAGATGTGGGATATTCTTTAGCTACTTAAAATATGTTGATCTAAGCCTCATAACCACAGTGTGAACAAGTACCCTTTTCAGGTCATGGATTTTTCATGCAGAGAAGCAAGGTCTGTAAATATTTTTATTGGTTTGGGTTTTTTTCCAAATGGAAAAAAAAAAAGAAGTGTTCTTATTTCTATGCATTTTAATTTGTGACATGATTTGCTTCATGTTAATCGAATGGTAACCTAGGGCAAAAACTGTGTTTAATAAATAGAACTCAACACCAATCCATAGAGATATATATATACACATATTTATATATATACATATATGTATATATTTATATATATTTATACATATATGTGCATGGGTGTGTGTCTGTATTTACATATATGCAATCTCACTAACTTTTAAAGTCTGTGGTGGGTTGATCCCTGTCAGCAGCCATCCTAGCCTCTTGCTCAATCTCATTTTCTGCAGGATGAGGACAAAATAGAAGGGAGGCAAGAAGACTTGTGAATTGAGATGACAGTTTAATAAGCAAAGCAAAAGCTGTGCAAGAAACCAAAGCAGAAAAAGGAATTTTTTTCGGTGCCTGTCAGAAAGAAGATGTCCAGATACTTCCTGAGAAATGGGTTCTCAGCACACATAACTGCTTGGGAAGACAAAGAACACAACCATGAACTTACCTTCTTCCTACTCCTTCCCCTGAGCTTTTTATTGCTGAGCATGATAGCATACAATATGTAATATCACTTTGGTCAATTTAGGTCAGCTATCTCAACTGTGTACCCTCCCAAACTCTCACCCACCCCTAGCCTACTTATTTTGATGGAGTATGAGGTAGAGAGAGAAAATCTTAACACTATGCAAGCAGTGCCAAGCAATAGATAATGGATTGGTGCATTATCAACACATTTTTATCCCCAAATGCAAAGCACAGCATCATATGAGCTTCTATGAAGAAAGTTCATTCCGGTCAGACTCAGTTCAAAGTCTCATACTTGCAGATGTATGAAAAGAATCAAATCTTATACTACCTCCATCTTTCAAATTATTACTGTTTATCACAAAAAGAAAATTATGAGACTAAGTCAAGAGTTAACCTAATGATAATAGTAAACCAAGAAAAACTTGCCAGTTCTAGTCAATTTTTTGTAGTGAACTTTGGTAATGGAAACCAGAAAAGAACAAAAGACTACAGGAATAGGGACGTGTACTACTGTATTTGTTCAGGGTAGTGGGACAGCCTGATGAGATTTTACTGTTGTAACTTCCATCTAACTAGATAGAAACAGTAGAACTAGAACTGTACAAATATACTTTGTAGTATTATATTTAACTTAAAATTTTAATACATAACTATTTCATACATGGTAAACATATATAACAAAACGACAGTCTTGCTGGCCATGTTGAAAAGTAGGTGGACATTACATGTTCATATAAAAGAATGCACAGTGGAGTTTTCAAGAAATCTTTATTACAAATGGGATGGGTTTTTTACCAGAATCTAAAGTAGTAGTACTATTGTGTTTGTCTTGAGTTATCTAATCTTTCAAAAATATTTCCATGTTGTTTAAATTTAACGCACTCTTCTGTGAGTCTGGAAAGACTACCTACAAATTATCACTATACAGTAGAGGACTAAACTCTCAAATCACTTCTAGAATCATATGGATTTACAGTTGTAAAGTCTCGGTCTTGCAATGGCAGAGTAGATACACTTGCATACATTAGTGCCAAAACAGGTAAGGCAAGGCAAAAGCTGAGATTTCCAAACAAATCTGGAGTTCATTACTTTCTGTCAAGAGCATCCTTCTATTATACTAAAAAAACAGGGTAATTCTGCCCCTTATTGCCAAGACCCACAGATTAGTGCAGCATTAGTAGTTCAGAATCATGAACAAGTAATTTGAGCAGTAGAGGGAAACAATTGAAAGAGTGATTATTAAGGCTATATAACAGTATAGACTTATCATTTCCTCTATGGCAAAACAGAATCTCCCAGAATTTCCAGCTGAAGATCTATACTGTGGCTGAAGATGCCGTTTTGGAGATTGTATTGTTATGCATATTTTGAAGGAAGTAAAAAATAACTGTCAAGACAGTCATTAAAGGCAGATTAGATAGTAGTTAAAATAAAAATCAAGTTGATTTTATCATTCTTTAGTCTACTTGTAATGATAAATATGTTGTGGGATAATAAAAGGAATAAAAATTAGACCGAATATAAACTCTTTAAAAGCAAAAGAACAACCAATATAAGAATATCAGAATTTCCCTGAAAAGTAATTTGATGCTTTAAGCATATTTGAAGAATGTTTCTGTTATTAAGAAGTGTAGAAATTTTAAACATCTGTAATAATGAACACTTAATCATAGGGAAAAGTAATAAATTAAATTTTGAATAAATAATCTGTGATTTTGTAAACAGGAATTATGTATTTGAACACTCAAATATCAAAACCTGAAACAGAGCAAATAGCTCACCTCTTTCCTCTGAAAGTAATTAAAGATAAACATAAAATGTGTTCTACAACTGTCACACAAGCAGAGAAATGGAAACAAGATTTCCAGTAACAGAAAGAAGAAATAAGCTTTTCTATTATTAGAATTATGTCAAACCTACATAGTACTTTCCTCTAATGTGGACGAGTCAACATCAGTAGAAAAGTTTTTCCACTCGCTTTAAATGTAGAGTCCAAAAACAATGTAGAAACTTAACTATAGTGACACTTGGAAGGCCTTTGGAAATTTTTTGTGTGTCATGTGGTCCCCAGTGTCCTTATTTCTGTTATGGGAATGGAGTATACAGCCAGTTGATTCATTGTCACACAGAAAACTATGGTTGAGCATTGTAGGGCTAAGTAAAGAGGAGAAGATAAAATTTATATGTGCACAGCAAGAAGTTGAGTTTGGGAAGGAAAGAACAAAGGCTATGTTAATGTGCAGAAATTCTGGCATCTTCACTTACTACAGAAAACCAGACAGCTCTTCCCTTACTTACAGAGATGTTGCAGGTGGTGAAGCAGTATTGTCTTTGCACAGATGTGAAACGTCAGCCTAACAACCAAATTTTCTTGAAGCAGAACCAGAGAATTCATAATACTAATTTTTGGGTTCATCAACTTCACAGATAACAGAATGCCTCTAGTGTAGCACTGGGGGACATTTTGCTAAGTTTTAAATCAAATTGTTTGGGTTTCAGTCAAAGGATAGCTGTTGAAATACAAAATACAATGCAAGAGCTTTCCCCCCACACTTTTTGAGGGGAGGTAGGGGGATATGATAGGTATAAACTGCAGTTAGGCATGTGACTAGTTAATTTTTAACTCAAATCTCTTTATCTCACTTTAATATCTTCAGAAAAGTTGTCAGATACACAGTGCAGTGCACATCCACGGCAGACCTGCTGAAGTAAGAACCTACTTTTCAACATGGCCAGCCAGACTATGGTATTGTTGAAGACAGATACATTTACCATATATAAAACAATTATATACCAAAATTATAGGTTAAATACAATACCACAAAATATATGTGTACTTATGCAGCTCTAGTTCTACATTTTTTCCAGGAAAAAAATAACAAAAGAAAGATTTGGAGAGAAACAATTATATGAGGTACAGTAGAGAAAACAGAACAGGGACATTAAACTATTTAAAGGTGTGGAAGAAAGGACAAATGTTCACTGGAAATTCGTAAATAAATTCTGGTATAGTATATAGAACATGATAACAAAGTATAGCTATCTTTATAAACTTCCTGTGAAGCATTAAATAGTTCTTGTTCCTTCTGATTCAAAGGAATTGAGAAGGTCGTCTGCTTGACCATTTGCTTCAGGAAACCATTTATGTAAGTGAAGAAATTTTATGGCCTTCAGACCTACCCACTATAAAATTTAGAATTTATTTTGAAGCATAATTTTTGACTGCTAAACTTGGAAGGCAAAAGTGTCAACGGTTCAGGAATATGAAAGGTCCATTTCTATCCCTGCTTTCACACTGTTGTTTAATGTTCATGACTACAAGGGTAATCAAGATATATAGAATATATTCAGAATGGGAACAACAGTCAAAACTTCTCAACACCTCTCCATCATACTCTGTCCTGGTAGCTTCTGTGCCCTGACACCTCAGAGCAATTCCAGCCTGGCACACTATGAATGAGAGGAGGGAGATGTGAAAGTTGGAACCACTGGAAATATAAAACTAAAAACTCAAATAATAAAAAACCTCAAAAGTTGTTTTAAAAGAGAAAAATGAGAAAGGAATATGAATGAAGAGAAAAAAAAGAAAAGAAATTATTGAGGAAAAAAGACTAGAATTACTGGTCATTTAATGAGAATCGTTTTTCAACCAAAGAAATCAGAACATTTTTACCAAACAGCAATTGTTTTCTACTGTCCTATCCTCAAGTATTTATAAAGTATCAATATTAATATGACACTTTATATGTTTTCCTGCTTTTTCCTAGTTGTTATTTATATTACAGTGCATAGTCAATAGTGACATTTAAGCTTTTTGAAATATTTTGATTTGTAACTATGTATAACACTTTCTATGGAAAACATAACAGTGCTGTATGATGAAATAAAGTATTACCTTGTCAACATATACTTGTGGTTACCTTGTATGAAATACATACTGTATTATGTCCACACATTGATAACATAAAAAGAGGAAAGAAGGTATTACTCTACATGGTTTCCCTTCCATGTTCTCTAAGATCCATGTTATGACATATTGCAAAGCAGTTTCTCAAGCCCTAACATGACTTCTCACATATCAACAAACTAGATTCCTCTGCTATCAGAATATTATCTCTAAATTAACATTACTTCATTGTGTAGTCACCATGTGTGGCGCAGAGTCAATGTAGCAATCCCAAGATATTTCTTCCACTATGCTTGACCTAGAAGACAAATTTCATGAAGTATTATATCACAAAAGACCTCAAGTATTCTACAATAAATGTACATAAACATAAATTGTTATGGAGTAGATACAGTACATAGCATGTCAGGTAGCTGTGTAAGTATATACTGACTATAACCCTAGAAATTATAACTTGAAGCAAGGAATTTGCATGTAGCTGTCAACAGATTTCATTAAATTAACCTGGAAAATAAATTAGTTTTTGAGGAACAAGGAGAAAACTAAAATAAAGTAAACCAGTAAAATTCTAAAGTATTTTAACTGTGGAAAGCAAATGTTACTTAACCAGAAATGGTAGAGCAACAGCACACAAATACTCAAGCCACTCATTCATGTTGCTACCAGGTAGTGTATATCATGTGGGTGCCTTGAATGTCTCCTGAGATTATACAAATTAGGGATAAATTATTCACTTGCATGCATTTTGAAGAATGGTCTCACATGACTTACAAGCAATAGTCCCAATTAAAGAATAATGAAGAGTAATGAAAAGAGAGTCTTCACAGACATGACTCTCAGTCTTTGGACTCATTTTTTGAAACTCTTATATTTTCTTTTTTTTGGCACTCACTCAGAAGTGTCTTTATTATTCCCTATTTTCCAACAATATTAGGGATGCAATGAAGTAAATGTGGACAACATAACCTTAATTCCACTTCATACAGATATTAATATCACCTCTACTTGAAAGCATTTCAACCAACGGTCACCTTACCGGTATAACTAAAGTATACCATCCTTTTAAAAGATAAATCTGGAGTACTTAGAAAATGTTTAAAACATATGGTCCTAAAGCAACAAAAAGAATACAATAACCACTGATAGAGTAACAGTAAACAGCAACATGGAAACAAATGAAACCTTTCCTTCAGGTATTATCTAACTCTGTAGTAAAACAATATGTAAATCAATGTCCTGGCTTTTACTATATTGGTTGCTAACAACAAACACTGTACTCAATGCCAAAATGCAGAAATCATGAAGTCTGACTAGAAAACTTCAGTTTTCAGTTAAATTTCAGAAAAAAAAAAAAGTTCAGATAAGGATTACTTTTCTGTCAGCTGAAGTTTGACTAAATCTAGCAGAAACCCAGGCAAATATGTGCTTGAAAATTAATATATTACACAAAGAAATGGAGTATGCCATTCTCCCCATCTTCTAGGCACATGCCTCAACCAATTTTGTAATACAATGTGAAATTGCTCACTTATAAATCCCTGATAATGAGAGAAATAAAAAATAAATTCCATTAGAAAAGGAAACTTCGGTGGTTGTTTTGGGGTTTTTTTTAACCTTCAACAACAGCTATTTGTTCAAGGGAAGCAAACCAAAAAGCATCATCTGATATATATAATCTATTTTAGAGATCCATAACATACACACAAAAAGGTTTTACTTATAATACTATTGATAGAAAATTATTTATGTGTTAAGATGGAATTCTAACACTATGAAATTCGGTTGCAGAAATCACTATACCACTTAATCACTATTCTCAGAAGTAAACAAACAAAGTAATCTTTTGAGTCATTTGGTCTAATTAGAAGCATTTGATACAATGCTGCTGACTTCTGAATCACTAACGGAAGAATGCTCTCAAAAAACATAAACAAAATCTGAACTGAGGTCAGTTAAGCCATTTTAGGTTACTAGACTTCTAAACATCTAAAATTAACTTTGTAAAGACTTTCAAAACATTGTTTTGAAAACTTGACTCAAGAGAAGAATATCTGAGTTTTTCACAGAGATTTCAGAGAAAATTGGTGTATTAGAGCAGCTAAACATTGCTTACCACAGTATTCCTGAACTTGAAAAATTATAAATAACACTCCCATAGATAAATAATAATATTTTTTAAAAAAATCTGTTAATTCTATTTTGAATATAAATTTGAGACATAAGTAGGAATTAATTACAAACTACAAGTTAATGATTCTTCTTGCAGGAGGGATCTTGAAAAAGTCATCCTTCAAAGGTGCAAATATGACTTGAACTTTTCTTAAATTTTACATGAGAGCTTGCATATAGACACATTCATGGACATTGATTTGCATGCACACACTCAAATGTGCATACATATACAAAAGGTATTTTAGAAAGAGTAGATATACTTTAACTTGCCTCAGTAGAGCATACCTAAGGATTTTTGAAGCAGCATTAGAAAAAAAAAATCTAGACTGTTTTTTAGATTGTTTCATCTTGGAAACCTTAAAAGTTTTTTTAAATATGTAGAGATTAATGCTCTACTGATTCACTGCTAATATCTTCTAGTGTTTAACAGTGTGATTCAAATAATTACACCTGGCTGTTACTCATCTATTCCAGTCAAACTATCAGAAAAGCTTGTACAAATCCGCATTAATTTGCATTAACTGCAGTTACAAAGAACAAATATACATTAATATAATTAGTACAAATTACTGCATATGTACTGTGAATACATATTTTCCTTCTATTTGCTGTTTTATTGATGCCTAAATACTGTTGATAAAGGTCATAAAATAAAATACTTCTGTTTCATATTAAGCTTCATATGACATTCTGATTAAGAGGCAAAGTCAATACAGAATCAACATGCAGGGTGTTTTGAAAAGCTAGTTACTGAGACAACCTATGAAGGATTGTCATGAATTCCAAAACACTGACTACTTAAAGTCTAGAAGGTAGTAATAAAAAATGTATGTTGTATTTTAATATGGTCCATTTCATTCACATTTACTTAGGCACAAGATGCTACCTAATTCATTGAAGTCCTGTGGCCTGCATTGTGCCACATATGAGACTCGATTACAGTGTTCCTTCTGGCTTTATGACATAGCAATCCATTAATATCTGCAGAATTAAGCATTTTTATCTGTGGTAGTTAAAGACTTGCGTGAGTGCATTAAAGTAGGATAAAAAGTTACCATATTTCAATGTAAAATTGTTTCTAATGAACTCTTCACATAAGTAAAGATAATAAATAGAGTCTTCAGAAAGATGAAACCTTCAGAGTACCTTCCCAAGTTCCTTACCTTGGGAACTGACTAATTCAGAAGCTTAATGGAACCAGTTTCTCCCAGTAGCAATTCCCCCCATCAGGGGAGAATAAATATTCATAAAGCAATTTGTGTTATGATACATTGATAAGCCTAGCTTTATCATAACTATTTCAGCTGCTTGATTAGATTTTCACTGCATATTTATCTTTACATTAAATCTTTCTATACTCTCAAATAACCTTATAAAAAAGTACTTATTCAAGCAAATGACTAGAAACTTAATGTATTGTTTAAATCTATATATACGCTAATGACATTATATGTTAAAAATACTGGAAATGCAAAACTTATCATAAAACTAAGTGAAAAATTTAATCCAAATTTTATGTAATATTTCTTCAACTAATATTTTCAGAGAACTTTTATGTAATGAAACCTTGACAAACTAAAATGTTTTGTGTTTTTTATTCAAAAAGTAACTTCTTTCCCCTCTTCTAAATGTTTAAATGTTTTTCAATGAAAACATTTTGCTACCATATAGCCCACAGGTGGCAACAAATTTCATTTTAATAAACTTTATTATATTCTTTCTGTTCAAGTCTCAGTCATGCTCCAGAATTAATACACTGTTGTAGTGAAATAATACAGGAAATAATACATATCTATTATTCCCTTCTGGTAACAGTAGGGTGGAAAAAGGGTATTAGTCATTCTATTTGTTTTTCCCAATTTCTCATGTGCAAATTCTCTTTCTATTAAAAGGACCTGACAAACAAACAAACCCAAACTCCAAAAGAACAAATCACTTAAATATAAACAATAAACAACTCAAACACAGGAAAAATCAGAGATTATTTTAACATTTTTTTCCTGTCTGTCATTAATAATTCCCTTTTAAAGGGAATGAACAGTATTTATGTCTGTGAAATACTTAGTACACTTGCTCTTAGCAAAAATAGATAAATAAAGAAAATAATTCTTTATCATTTAATGATTTTTTTGGGAAAATGTAAGTCATCAGATCAGATTATTCTTGTCTAAATTTGGATTTATGCATTTAGATGATTATGTGTGACTGCAAACCTATACTTCCATTACACTGAGTGGAGGCCTGGTCACACGGTCAGAAGGAGAGATTTTCAGCTCATCTGAAAACAGAGTTTAATACTTGATCAGCTCGGTACTTATTCAGCCCTTGATTCCACTCATTGAATTGATTATGTCTCCAATGACCGTAATGGGAACTTAGACACTTACCTGATGTCTTCTCACCCAGAATTTAGACACCTACAGTTAGCCAAGATGAACCCCATCCACAAAGGTTTAAAAAGAAGAACTGTTATTTTATATTGACTGAATATTTTCAGCATTATTTCTCATGTTTGTGTTGAAAGTGAATTCTATAGTTAATGTTATTTAAATCATATTTCCTCTTCCAGTGGAAAAATAATCTAAGAACAATCATTTACATTACTTCAAACACTAGGCTTCAATTTCATACGCTGTACCAAGGCTATTACCTGAGTACTGTGGTATTTTATCAGTTTTTCTGTTGCACCACAGTCCAGCTGGAGAATTTCCAGCTGAGACTCTCTTCTAAAAGCTCCTCTTGTACATGGCAATGTTTTTCCTATGTCTGGCCAATTTATTCCACTTTTGCTATGTGTTTTTCATGCTTTTTAAGCTTAAAACCAGTTTAGATTATATGGTATAATTTAGATGGAAAAACTTTCATTCCTGCCAAATCTTTATGTCTTTTTCTAGAAATATTCAATTTAAACAGATATTTTATTATATTGCTCCACTGATCTCAGTCCCTTTCATCCCTGCTTATTAATTATGGGATGAAAATTATGAGCAATCAAGCTACATTATTTTTTCACAGAATCACAGAATCACAGAATAACAAGGTTGGAAAAGACCTTTAAGATCATCAAGTCCAACCATTCACATCCTAAACTAAACCATATCCCTAAGTACTTCTTCTACCCTTTTTTTGAACACATCCAGGGAAGGTGACTTGACCACCTCCCTGGGCAGCCTGTTCCAGGCCCTCACAACTCTTTCAGTAAAAAATTTTTTCCTAACATCCAATCTAAACCTGCCCTGGCACAGCTTCATGCCATTCCCCCTTGTCCTATCACCTGTCACCTGGCTGAAGAGACCATCACCTACCTCCCTATAACCTCCCTTCAGGTAATTGTAGGCGGTCATAAGGTTTCCCCTCAGCCTCCTCTTCTCTAGGCTAAACAGCCCCAGCTCCCTCAGCTGCTCCTCAGAGGATTTGCCCTCCAGCCCCTTCACCAGCCTGGTTGCCCTTCTCTGGACTCGCTCCAGGACCTCCATGTCCTTCTTATGGTGAGGAGCCCAGAACTGGACACAGTACTCGAGGTGTGGCCTCACCAATGCCGAGTACAGGGGCACAATCACCTCCCTAGACCTACTTGCCACACTGTTTTTGATACAAGCCAAGATGCCATTGGCCTTCTTGGCCGCTTGAGCACACTGCTGACTCATATTCAGTCTGCAGTCAACCAACACTCCCAGGTCCTTCTTTGCCTGACAGCTCTCCAGCCAGTCTCCCCCAGATAATGGATGTATTTAAAAGATGCGTAGATGAGATGCTCAGGGATATGGTTTGGTAGAGGACAGGTATGGTTGAACTTGATGACCTCAAAGGTCTTCTCCAATCTACAGATTCTTTGATTCTGTGATCATACTGTTGCCTATCATAAAGTTTTCAATTATTAGGCATTGTTTTTGCTGAAGGCAAAATTATTTTGGCAAGTAAAAAAGAAATGGTTTTCTTAAGAATGATATTAATAAATATATGTTTATGTGTTTATGCAGAGAGAGATTGAGATAATTTATCTTAAAAGTTTTATACCTGTTCTGATGTCTTGGAGAAGGGCAGTGGCTTGCTAGGTCTTACTTTTCCTGTCTTTTTGCTGCCTTGGAAATAGAAAATTATAAAAATTTTCAGACAGAACTATGTTTTTTAGTACACATTAGCTTGGTTGGCACAAGGTCGCCAAAAATGACAAAAATTACTTCCCTGCTAAAGAATGTGTCTGCTTGCCAAATCTCTCTCTGACCTCATCAAGCCAGACAATACACCACACCAAGCAAGGAATCCCTTCACAGCTGTTCCTTTTGAAAAGTATACATATGAAAGAGGTGAATCCAATTTTAAGTTTTAGGCTGGGTACCTCCTGGAAGCTATTTGACTAGAGGAAGCTCTGATGATGATTTTAATTTTTTTTAAAAGTAGCACTATAGCATAATTCATCATCCACAGTGCATCAGAACTAAAGATGCCAGGTATCCTAATTTCTGCCCAACCTAGGTATGTATATTTGAAAGTTTGTGGGTTTATTGCTTGATACTATCACTTCCTTTACACATCCACCTTATATAATGATTTTTATCACTTAGGCAGCAAATAGTTTTGATTTCTTATAATTTATTTTTTCAGTGTTCAAAATACAGTATTCAACTGCTGATGAGAATTATAAAAATATCCTTTGCTTTTAAACTCTTTTACGTGAGTTTTCAAAACTTTCAAATTAATTCACATTTTTTAAAAAATTAAAAATAAAAAACCAAAATCCTGATCATGCGTATTGCACAAGCAAGTTAAATCCAAAACAAGATATTGGAACAAATTTCTAGTCCATTCAATGGCAAGTTCTGAGTCTGCACCTTACAGACAATGTCAATATGCACCCAATTACAGAATTTGAACTGAGAAACAGGGCTCACATGCTGACACAACTAAAAAGAAAGTATAAATATAGCCACTGATCTTCAGCCCAATGCTGTCTGAGTATTTCATAGATATCAACAGTCCGTGATGTGAGAATATAGTTCTATTATCATTTTACAGATAGAGAGCTGAAGCAAACAAATTTGAGGACACGGGGTAAAAGAAGATAGGGAGGTACATATAAAGCAAAAATAAAATGTGAAATTACTTTCTAATGGAATGCTCATTTGGGATATGTGAGAACACAGATTAATTTCTCTTATAGTTTGAAGCAGCTTGAACCAACATCATTCCATGTTATTTTAAGATTGCTTTCTCAGTCTTTCTTGCAGAGTCTTCTCCTTTTCATGGGCAATTTTAGCAGTTATTGAATCAAAGACAGACAGAAAAACTTGTCTGTGCTCAGGCACTATTGTCCTCCCCTGCAATGTGGATGACCTTGGCTCAAATCCCTAGTCAGATAAAGGACAGAACTGAACCTTGTTTTCTCACATCTTTTGTTAATGCTTCTTTGTAAAGATCTTTAACTGTTTCAAAGCAAATTATCATTGGCTACAGTTGTACATGGGAAAGCTCAGTCTGCTACAGATCAGATGGCAGAATCTCAGATTGGATATTCAGAAAAGTTTAGACTACATGTCTTCCTTGATTTCTGTGGGAGAGGCCAGAAAGTATTTAGTTCCTCAGTTCAGTATTTAACTGTCTTCATCACATGACCACTTCATTTTTTTCCTAGCTTTTTCTTTTTCATCAACTGTACAACTACTCCAACACAGGTGGAAGGAGTCCTGCAGACAACCTGTCTTTTCTGTGGTGCTAAAGAAGAACCAAGGTAAATTATAGAATTTTGGTGTACAAATAAGACATTTTCATAAATTGTAACAAAAGCTGCTGAACCAAATTTTCAGAGGTCTTCCCTTTTAGTTTGTTTCATTTTGTTTTAATCTAGTGATCATGGAAGGCAAAAAGAAAGAGACTAACTTTGAAAGAATTCTTTATTTTACCTACACAACTGCTAGGATCTGAAAAATTTTTTACGAGATAAAAAATCAACACAAAACTTAGGGTACTTGTCAGTTTGTATTAATCACAAGCACAGAACCACAGGTTTAAAAAACTCTCAGTATTCTTAAGGCAGTCATAATCTATTTTTCTTTTCTTAGTATGCTGCATCTTTTAAATATATGCTACATTTCTTTGTCATCTGGCTCTGTCCCATGTTGGAATTGCTCCCTGCTGTTAATTAGAGGTGACTGTGATTTGATTAATCTCAAACATGTGTTATATATGCACAATATGGAAAACTGTATTCTATATTTTTCTACTTAAAACATGCTTGAATGTAATGGAAATAAGCCAAACATTTTTTAATGACTCAGGACCTAATCTTATCACAATGAACAATATGGATACGATCAAAATAGGACATTCTAATCCATTTGAAGTGTTAAAAGTTCACAGAAGTATGCACTAATCATGTACAGTATTCCTCAATATAATACAAACAGGATTTAAAATACATGAATGCATACCATCTGAGCATCATTGCTATGTGTAAATCTGAAGTTCTCCACCTCTCTCTCCATTTCCACAAAGTTTTGTCTCAGTCTGACAATTTGCTTTTCCTGGTCCCACATTGTTGGCACCATTCCCATGTAGACTTTTTTGAAGAAAAAAAGATCTAAGGAACTAGCAGTCAACAATGGCTATAACATTTCCATAGTATTTTATATAGCTCTCATTCTTGAAAGCTCTTTAATAACTAGAGTACAAATGTAAGCTCATTTATTAGGACAGGATTATTCATATACTTAAATTAAATTTTCAAGTTAGTAATTATACAGTTATGTAAGAAAAGGTTGCTATGTAGGGAAAGGTAAGCATATGATTAAATGTTTTTTGGCTTTATAATCATCTTTAAAAATCACTCCTAAATACAAAAGTTTTGAATACTTTATGTCACATTAATGTAAGTGTCTATGCATTTTTCTGCAATTAAAAGTACTGTGAACATTAACAAAAGTTCTCTAAGAGATTTCCTCAGGCTATTCAAAAGAGATTATTTTAAATAAGTTAAATCTAACAATTTTAATTTTTAAAAATGACTTTTTTTTAATGTAGGACTTTTTGTTATTACTATAATTATTATTATACAGCCTCTAGTTGTAAGTGAAATATAATTCTAATTAATTTTTCCTACAGCTTTATACAAATCAATAACTGTAAGCACCCCAAAGGAAAAGATTACTGTATGGCCCTCCAAGTTCCTAATGAATGGAAATAAGCTGACCTTTCTCTGAAAACTATGACTATTGTTTTAAACAGCAATTCATAAGCAAATATGAAGCCAATATTATGTGTAAATAATTATTCATTACAAGAAGGTGCATTGCTCACCTTAGTGAACAAACTTGATGATTTCGATAATCAGTTTCTCTAACATATTTTGTTGAAAGAAGCCTTCAGAGAAAGAAAATTTGAATGCCCTCTTTATATATATTTTTTTTAAAAAAAGTTATTTGGTGTATCCTTGAAATACTTTAGTTTTAATTTTTCTTTTTGTGTAGTTTGAAATACAGATACCTTCAAACCTTGCATTATTACTTCTAACAATCACACCTTTTTTATAAGTAGGGCCATGAACCTGAAATGAAAGGAAGATTACAGTAAAAAATAAAAAAACCCCCAGGATTCTGCATTTAAAAGGGGCAATATGTCCATGAAAGTGCAGTATTTCTCATGCAATGATATAATAAAACTGGGAATGAGTGCAACAGACATGAAACAATGAGCTGCTATAGTACTACTATGTCTAGTTTTTCTTGTTCATGAATACTTTTCAAATAGTACTGGAAAAATTAATGTATAAATGCACATTTCTAACATCTATTTTAAAATTAAAAGGCTATAAAGGTTTAGGAAGAATTGAAATTAAGAGCACTTGCAGTAGATCATTCTAATTTCTACAAAACATTAAAAATGTCTATGAAGATGCTGTTTAGAGTAGACTTGAAGCAATAGTGCTTACATTAAACATGTTAATTACAGATGCATGTTGAAATCAGAAAAAAAAAACCCAGGATTAAAAAAAAAAAAGAATAAACAAACCCAAGCAGTAAAATGTTCAGGTTGATTATTTCTATTCAGCAAAAACCTTGAGATAGATACACATGGCTGGAAAATACCAGCCTCAACTGAATACTGCATTTATTAATACATTTAAAAGTCTCCTTGTTTTGACGACAAAACTTATTAAATTCTTAGATGTAATTATTAGAACTAGAATTATTAATTTTTTTTGTCTTATTTTCATGTTTTGCAATAACTAATTTTCTTCTTTAGCAAGCTTTCAATGCTCAGAAATCATAATAGAATATCAACTACTGCCATGTTTGTATAATATGTGTGATATTTTAAAAGAACGGTCTTTTCTTGATGACATTTCCTCAAGATCTCTACTCTTGTAATTCTTTCATGTTCAGAATGAATCCCTGCTACATCTCACTCAATATTGATCTTCAAGGCATTTCTCCCAATCCTTTTCCCAGTGTGGTCACTGAACAGTATAAAAGTTCAATAGGAAGATCAGCTGCTCATCTACTTTTTGCTAAAGCAATTTGTATTATGGATTTATTTTAGCAGTCTACAGTGGCAGTTGCTGTTTTTACTATTTAAATGCTTTGATTATCTGACCTTGCTTACTTTATCTTTTTAAGTGCTGTGCATGGGCTTTAAAGTTGATCAATAAATGGGGATTCCTCCACCACATTATGTTGAAATCAATCCTGATTCAGACTATTTGTATTTCACTCTTATGAGTCCATCTGTCTTTCTTAATTTTATATTCTCTTTTCTTAAATAATTTTGCCTGCCACTGCAAATGCTTACTGTCAGGTAGATTTCCGCTGCAATCAATTCAGCTTTTCCCAGTAGTGTCTGGGAAGACACGAAAGTATAGGAACATATTGTATGTCTAGAGAGTCGTCTCCTATATTATTGCTATTATTTAATTTACTTATTTAAGTATTTGTGTCACAGATACTGTTAAGGGCCATAAATACATTTTTTAATTTACTTCAGGTCTTTATTTTTCCAGTAATATTTGGAAAACAAAGGGATCATGGACTTCTTAACTACAGCTTTACAATTTCATGTTTATAGTTTTATTTCCTCAGCATTGAAATCAAATTAAGCAATACAAGCTTATTAAAACTTGTCAAACTTTCAATTTCTTGAGAGAAACAGATAAAGTAATGGAGCCAACTGGCCTTCAGTTATGTCATGGTAAACCTTAGAATTGTCCTATCAAATTCAAGAACTGTAACTATTCTTGAATTTGTGATGTGTAAAAAATTATACTCTTCAAGAAACATTTTGTTCTGTATGTTGTCTAGTGTATTTAATATAGATAAATATTTAAAATATTTCAAGTTTTTTATTTCTTACAAATGTGAAAATTTATCTTTCCTAATACATAATGAAAAGGGTTTCATAGCTGTAAGAAACCTTGGCACAGACATGTCAAAATAGAAAAAGAAACTAAATATAAAATCTAACAATGCAGTTACCCAACTATTCATGGACAACTGAGCACATAGGGGTTCATATATCAGGAACATATAAAACTTACTGAAGGACCAATTTGATCTCATTTAAGCATCTCCACAATTTTTCAGAAAAGAGAATACCATTTCCCCTTTCTCTAACTAAATCACACAAACACACAAACATTAATTTAGATTTCAAATAAATTTGAATTAAAAGTCATTTCACTGATTCTCAGTAACATCATAATTCACTACAACATAAAATTTTGAGTCATACTTAATATTAATCCTTTTTAAATATTTTTAATGTTGCAAAACTGTTAACAGCTTTTCACATGTTTATAAGGTAGTTGGTTTCATAAAAGTGCTGACATTCATATATGTTTGAAAAACTGAGGCCTAGAATACCATTAAGATTTGATACTACTTTACTCAGCTTGCTAGATAATGCACTGTCTTTCCAAGCATTCAAAAAACCAAACCAAACCAAAAACAAAACAAAAAAAACCCCAACTTACCTGCTTCCTCAAATTTTCTAGTTCTTCACATGAATGAGACTGTCTCTGCTTTTTCCAGTTCTGGTAGACACTGAAGCCTTGGGAACCTGCTGTTCTTCTTTCTTCTTCTTCTGTTACACTTTCCTTAAAGTTCTCCACAATTTTCATTATTTTTAAAGAGAAAAAAGAAATATTTTAATCATAAGTTTTATAATGTTAAAAAAAGTGAACCTTTTGCAATGGCTGGGAGCATTTCTGCCTCAGTTGTAGCTCCATATGGTACACACTATGATGTCTCCGATGATAGGGGAAGGAGAAAAAGGGACACAATCACAAATATCTTAAATTTCTATAGTATTAAAATACATTAATATTAACTTAGAAAAAATAATGGGATAACAGAGGTTTAAATCATGTTAGCACTAGTGATAAAGGGGCATGAATGTTTAGCTTATTTTCTGAAAGTCATTATTAAACTTATGTTAAAGCCATGCTCCAAATGAAGGTAACTACCTAATAATAAACAGTCACTAAACAAAGAAAAACAGATCAGGATTTTCACCTGTAATTGTGCATGTGCACGAAAGAGAAATGCATTTACTGTAGAATGTAGCACATACTGAAAAAATCAGCAAATATGCAACAGTACAGTGGCACAATGCCATTTTTGTCCTTTTCTGGAAATGAATATTTTTGAAAGGCAAAAATAACTGTTTCCAAGGTTTGCATTTTAAGACTTTGGTACATATACGTGTATTTTTTAGTGATCTATTAGCAATTTTACTAAAATCACGTCCTCTCAACATTTTCATAAAGAATTCTAGTTAATGCAGACAATCCGTTTTCACTGATAATTAATTTCAGACTTCCAGAGAGTCATTCTGCCTTCTTGTAAAATTCCACTAATAAAAACATCTATTTCGTTATGGGACAAATTCCTTTAAGCACTTCTGGAATTTGTGGGTGTAAGGAGGAGTGTTGCTTTTGACACAACCTTAGCCACTTAGTAAATAAAAATGAAAACGCAGAGGAGGATAAGGATCACTAGAAGGTATTACACAATAGCATCGAGTTGTGGTGGGGGGAGGGCTCAACTTATGCAATACTTGCTAACATAACTTGTGAAGATTTTTCATTTTATTGTGACAGCAGAGGGGAAATTTAGAAGAATTCACTGTGCCAAATATTATGCATTTCTGCAGAGCACAGCTTAAGAAAGACAAGTCCATACTGTTTCCCTCAGGTGGGTAAATGTTAAGAGAGAAGAATCCAAGTTTCATGATGCAGCAGCACAAAGCTGGGAAGTGAAAATTATGTTGCAGCAGAGTCCTGAAAATATGACTGTAAAAGTTAATCAATAAAAAGTCTATTCCTGTCTATTCACTAGAGGCCCCAGCTGCATAGCTTCACACAATCGATACTACAAATTATTACGATTTCCAGGTTCCCACTGGACATTCCGAACAAATCTTTCAAGTGTAACAGGCTTATATAGGGGCGGGGGGTGGGGGGGGAGTACCTTAGGTTTCTTTCATCCTGGGTAAGTATACAACAAACAAAGCTTGGGACTTCTAAAAACTTCCATCTGTTTCCCTCTGAAATACATGCATTTTGGGCATCCTGTGAAATCAGGAGAAAATATTTTTATTCTCTTTTTTCATTTAAATATTTTTATTCTGGTAAATTAATGAATATAACGCATTTTTAATTGGGTTTAAGTCCTGATCAACCATTTCCTTATTTTCATCACTTCCAGGAAAAATAACTTTTAATGTACGATTTCACAACAAAGAAATACAGGCATCCAGGAATGGACTTTTCCCTTCAAAGGCCCCACAGCAGCTGTAGCAGAGTATCAGCTCTCTGTGCAGTTTTAACTGACCGGTTTATGCTGCGCTGCGTACGCCCGATGCTCCTGCCTTGATACCAGCTGCATTTGCAAGATTCACTAAGTAAAGAGGGAAGTAGGTAAAGTCTGGGACTGTATGATTTTCAGTAAGTCAGCACCAAAGGGATGCTACTTTACAACACATGCAGTACCCTTCAGAGTGACTGAACATAACCTTTATGACATTCCCTGTCCCAGCAGACCCAGGGGACAGAGATCCATTGTTCTTTCTGTCTCCCAAGGAACAGGACAGGGCAGAAACCGACTGGCACAGAAGAACTGTTTTCAGGTACACAGTCAGATGTTGTTTTAAAGGGGAATTTCAATCTTCAAAATCTACTTCAGTTTCTAGCGTTTTTAGTTCAACTTTATTAAAACTATTGTTTTAAATCTGCAGTTATGATTTTCCAGATTCAACAAATACTTCAGTGACTGTGATCATGCAGTAATAGGTCACAGGACTCTTGAAAAACAATGTTATCACAATTTTAAGATTAAAACTTAACCTAAGGGTCAATAAAATAATTTTGAATATAGAGCTAAGAATTCTCTTAATTCAAAGTTTACTATGCTCATTTATGCTGTACTAAAAAACTTCTCCAAAGTCACTGAACAAATGTAGAAAATAGGACTGATAAAGGTATAAAAATAATTTTTGCAGGTCAACAGATTCATTCAAGTTTTATTTTTGACACAAAGTAAAATATAAAACTATAAAAAAGTCCCTCTGAAAGTCTTATAATGATTATCATTTGGCCTTCTATTTCTACATTAGTGAAACTCATTTCACTGAACTTTTGTAAAATTCCTGCTCTCTCAAAAGCTGTATTTCATCACACAATCGATCAGTTACAGCTGGGAGTTTCAATCCCCTCCTGCCTGCTCCCCTCCCCCTCCCCCACCCCCACCCCCCACCTCACAGTAAATTACCACAACCAGTAGTCCTAGAAGTTCATAACCTTTTTATTTTCCAAGAAGTATCTATAAGAACTGGTCTAACATGGCATTTTGGCAACTGAGGAATCACTTGAAATGGTTAAGAAAACACATTGTGGCAAAAGATTCAAGATAGGTTAGGAAAGTAAATCAGTGACACTGTTCTCCCTAGAGAAATGCTAGTAATGTCTTTAGAGATATAACTACAGGTTGAAAACCACCAAGCTATTTTATTTAAAGAAATGAAGACACATTACTGAAGACAATGTGTTTTCCATGAAGCTTTTCCCAGTCTTCAGCAGAAAAATTAACTTAAAACATTTGAATTACAGAAAGGATGAAGTTCCAGTCTAAGAGTCATTTCCACTGAGCAGGCATTATCATATTTTGATTTTAGATGTATGATGTTTATTGCATCTGAATTTAGCAAACCTTCTCTCAGAGGAGATTTGTTGAGATAGCCTTTGTTGCGTGCCACAAATCTGAGATAAAACATTTAGCTTTAAATGTTCAGTCCACCACCAAAAGAACAGACTTTTGTAGCCAAGCTATCTTGCATAAAGTATTCATCTGTGTTCTGTGATATTATAAAACAGCTTGAGGTTCTGTCTGTATACTTAGTGATTGCTTAATATATGATAACTATTGTAAGAAGAGAGTAACTGTTTCTTTTCAAAAAGCATCAACTGACGTGAGTAATTTTTACCATACTCTAAATCTTGAAAAATGTGAATGGCTCAAAATGGAAAAAATGTTAGTAGCTCAATGTAAAAATATAGCTAACAATGAGTTAATTTATAAAAGCTAATTGTTGAACAATCATACTTTTTAATTAAATCCCAGGAGTTAGCATTCAATCTAATAGATACTAAATTCAGCTATGAGCAGATTTTTTTCAGTGTAAACTTTTCTATAGCTTACAGTACACTTTTTTTATTTCATTTATGTTAGCCACCTTATATGTGCCTTGCTGTTGTGACTAAAAGTTCAAACACCAAATTTCCTTTAATTTGCTGGTGTCTTGCTTAGAAGGCAGCTCCTTTAACAAAAAAGAAAGACAATAAGACCCATATGTAACCTTTGATCTCCAAAAAAAAAAGGAAGATGAGAATACCATTAATAGATAGGTAATAAATAATTACACATACTGTTCTATTTCAACACTATAGAATCTTTTTAATTTCAAAAGTAAAACAGACCACTAATAATAGTATTTTTTCAGCATTCAATTTTTTAAGTGTAGAATATATTCTAAAGCGTAGATTAATCAATCATTTAGATTTAATAGTTGCTTTAATACAGTTATAGAACACATTTACACTACATCTTACCTGAGAGAAATGATTAATACAGTACATATTAAAAGGATTTACTGTTGACTTTAATGTCTTCTATTTCTTGAACACTAAAAAAGCAGTAACTCACTTGTAATCACTAATTTCTTCTTCAGAAGTTATAATACGTTCTCTCAGGGTCTTCAGCTCTGTCTGTGATTTTCTACTGTTCTGTTCTTGGCGAACTGTTTCTGCTATTTGCTCACTTAGCTGCTCTTGAGTTGCTTTCAAGCTGGATTCCATTAGAAGAAGTTTTTCATCTTGACTGGCAAGTTCTTGGGCTGAAAGATAAAAAAAAAAAAAAAAGCAAGCATTACATTTTAAACCCAAGCCGAGTGATATTTTTGTTTTAAATGTAATGCACTGCAACCCTCTGTAAGAGCTGGGCAAATATTGTTTTCAGGAGAAGAATATGATTTCAGCTTCCAGACCTTGATAGGAAAATCTACACTAAATACATTAATAGCTGGATTAAGTCTCTTTCATTGAATTCCAGTAAACTTACTTAAATAAAAAAAATCAGATTCAGTATTCTGCAAACATTTAAACTGCTATGAAATCGTACTGTATATACAAACATTCAGCATTTAGTTCATTTTAAAGCAGACAGCTATTGCCTCTGTATGTTGCAATGTAAGTCAATCTAGAATTGAAAATCATGGTTTTGAAAAGATAGCTCTTTTCTACCATTTCACAACCGTAACGTATACAATTTAAGCTCAAAGTCTTCAATTTCATTATGATTTTTCATGAATTACAGAGCACATACATAGTAAAAACCCGTTCTTTTCCAAGGTCATCCAATAGATGGCAATCTTTCCTTAGACCAAAAGCAACCATAGCTGTATACTGCCAGCTCGCTCAGAAAAATAAGTGATTTAAGACAAAGACATTTTTCCTTTGTTCTTTGTTGACCATTTTCTTAAAAGATATATGTACATAGGTTTTAATTTAAATATTTGACCTCTAGTACGTGCATGCATGAATTTGTGTGGGTGTGCGAATATATGCACGAACACAAATCCACACACATGTATTTGTTTTTATACTCTTTCATAAATATATGGCTTCAGGCATATAGGCACATTTAGTCACCAGGTCTAAGATATCACGGAATCAAACTAATCATTAAAACAAGTTCTTCACAGCAAGCGTTTTATAGCACACATTCCCTTCATTATGTAGTATTCAAATTATTTTGAAATTTGACACCAGAAAAATTTAGGAAATTAAGAAGCCTTTAGTGACAGCAGTCCAGTAAGTATCATAACATAGGAGTTCACATGATCATAAATAAAAAGCTTTTTTTTTTAATGTACTGTAGTATAATATTAAAGAGTGGTAAGTACACCAGGCTTCAATGAAGTCGGAAAACAATATTTTCCAGGCTTAGGTGGATAGAATCCTTTAAAGAAAAACATTTGTGCTCTGTTAACATCATTCTGCATTTATTGTTTTTAATGTCTGACAACGTTCACCATATGCACAGGATCTAAATTCAGCTATCTTATCTGCCTTTCTGAATTTAGAACATCCAGATCAATTTCTTTATATAAAAATATTGCTTTGTTCTTTTATCACGGACAGTAACAGAACCCCACATCTCACAAAACACAACAACAGTCACCATTTCTGTAAGCAAAAAGTACTGTATACAAACTGTTTAAATCTGGGACTCAGAAAGGTACATGTTTAACAAACACTGCTTATCTTAGTTACTGAGTATCAAGCAAACCTGAATCTCCATGAACTAATGAGTTAAGTGGTTATTAATGCCAACACATGTTAAAAAATGTAGAGCCTAATAAACAACCTATAACAGGTTTGCTTTCACATCTAAGATATGAGCAAATTTGGTACAGAGAAGTCTAAGCTGCCAGCATTCAATAAGAAATACAACAAAGTTCTATTTATCAGGGTATTTTGGACCCATTTCTGCAATACATTTGTGTGTAACTTTCCTGTCATACATGGTCTCACTGAAATCAATATGACTACTTATTTGAGTAATGTTAATTATCTGTGGGTTCCTAGTATTCGATCTTGGTTTGAAATCAAAAGAAGGGTAAATATTTTACATGTAATAATTATCTTTTCTCTCTGAAGTTTCCCATCTGTTGATTGATTTTTATTTTTTTTTTAATGTAGAAGATAATCCTTTGTATGTCAGACAGGTTTATTTAAATTTCAGGACCTGTTAAGTCACTGTCTATTTTATTTAAAATAACATTGTCTGTATTATCCAGAAATTGATCTTTTAAAAGCTCTGAAAAGTTCTTAGAAGTAGTTTAGAGGTATGATCTGTGGCCTGGAGATGGAACTATCTTCCAAAATTTATTTTATTTAGATCAGTTTTGATTTGTAAACTGACCCATCAATGTACATTTTATAATCAGCATACCTGTTTAAACATACAAAACGGTTTGAGCTGCTATTTTTAAGAGTCTTTTTTAACTCACAACGTCCTGGTAAAAAAGGGTTAAATTATTTTAAGTTTACCTATGCCTTGGACTTGAGCCTTGGTTGATCCCAAGCCAGAGGCGCTAGCAGCTGCATGCTTTATTTACAATCCCTTTGTCAGACTTACAACTGCCCCAGGCTATAACATAGTGTACCTAATGTTCAAACTGGCAGGTAATCTTATGTCAAACATACTTCTTTGATTTAAAGTGATCAATAGATTCTTGTAAAGAGGTAATTTCTCTGATGTTTCCACCTTGCCTTTCTTACAGGTGATTCACACAAAAGCCTGCTTATATGATGTACGAACAATAAACAGAAAGCTATAATCATGTTTTTTCAGATGTTTCCGGTGCACAACGATTTTGGATCAATACCCTGTGTAATACAATTATCTGCAATGATCTGGTTGTATTGAAAAAGAATTTGCAGCAGACCTCTAGGGGGTTTTACCCAGAAACACGTATCTGGCAATGTTGTGAATAGTGGAAGAGAAAATTAAGGGGTTGACACAGGCTGTCTATTATGTTCCAAATGACTTCATTAATATTTTATTTGGTAAAAGTAGTATATTTCAAGCTCTACTATACTGTGACTTCAAAATATTAATAATGCAATTTCCTTGTTGCATTTGCTTATTTTGAAAACTAGTTCTAGTACAGATGGTCAGTGCAAAAGCCAAAAGTATCAACCAAAAATTATTTAAAGCAATTTATTCCCCATAATCGAATGATCACTTGTTTTTTTGTATCCTATTTTGCTTTTGTGGACATTATTTTCTTAGGAAAAAAAAAAATCTATATTCATTAGTGAGCTTCTGCTAAAGCTGTTAACTTATCTATACCAGGGATTAATCATATTTGTTCAAAAAGTCACCTAAAATATTAACTAGGATATCAAACTTGTTAAATTCAAATTACAGTTTGCATTGCCAGTGAACGAGCAGGTGTTCTGGGAAAGAAATAGATGCTTCACTACATTGATACAAAGATTATAGAACAGAAATAGAAATAAAATAAAAAATCAGTTGTGTTTATTTAGTTTTGATGAAGTCATAGTCGATAGCTGTAAATTTACCCTAAAGCAGAACAGGGAACCTTTTATATTCATTTGATTACAACGGTCATATGCCCATATGATTGACAATTCTATTCCATTAGACTGTACCCAATTCACATTTCTGTAATATTACTATTTTTGTACATTATTACCTGTCTTTCTGCACTGCTTATGCACACCCTGCAGTTACTGATTTAGCTGTTGAATCTCAGTTCTCAGTATGGTGGTTTCAGTCTCTGTCTGATTCTTTTCTTTCTGTGTGTCCTGGATACTGGCTTTCAGTTTCTTGACCACACTGTCAAGGTGCTCCACCTCAGCCACTTTTGCTTTGATACCTTCCCCTGCCTGCAGGAAATCAGCTTCCGACTTTCTCAGAGGGTCATCTCTTTTGCGTATTGCCTGTGAAGACAAAAAGCATTCCAATAGTGCCTTTTATGATGTACTTTTTATACCGCATCCTGCTATTTTGAGCTATAGGATACGTGAGATTATACAGCACCTCATTAGCAACTGGGTCAAGTACCCACATCTCCTCTAGGATCAAAAAGTTACAAGGACTTTAATTTTAAAAAGTCTGTTGAAGAAAAGAGTCAGTATTACAATAAATACATCATTAATCAATACTTATAAGTTCAAAGGTAAGAAGAAATATTCCATGTAATTCTGAGAGAAAAGGGGGAAATCCACTTTGATGTAAATGAATGCTTTTCCTTTTTAAAAAAGGGGGGCGGAGGGAGGTTTTATGAATTTAAAACAAAAACAGCAGGAGGGAGGATATTTAACCTCTTGGTGCCAACTGCTACGGAGACCTTTCATTTGGCACTCAGGTAAATGCTGCAGGTTAATGTGGCCATAGGGATATCCCAAAGCCATAAGAAAAAAGCTACCACGCTACCCTTTTTCTTTCATTCTTTAAAGTTCTTATCTGTGCAAAAGTACAATGTTTAGACTCTCTCTTTTTGTTATTGTTTGAAGATGACACATACAACCTGGACTTCATATTTAGAAGAGTGTTTTCCCTTCAAATCCAGTGCCATGTTTCTAATTTTTATCTGCACAGTTCTGAAGTACATGCTGCAAGTTTATAGGTATAAGTTTCATATCAATCACCACTGAGTATTCAAGACTGACTGTGCTTTATTGGCTTGATGCCACACCTTGATTCTCTATCATGCTCCATCATGCTTCTTTTAATCTGAATATTTAGTACTCTTTCATGTCTTAATTACAGCAAATTGCGCACAGTTGGCACCATTTCTTGAAATTAATCCCAGAGTACTTTGTTTCTGTCAAGCACAGTCAAAGCCTTAGAGAATAATAGTAAATGTTATTGCAGATCTAAATTTAAATGACTGTCTATGTATTTAACTTAAGCCTTTAATTATTCGTGCTGTACTGTTTTTGGTTCAAATGTTAAACATTCTTTATTGAGAATGTAAAATTGTTTCAGACAGCTTGAAACTGGCAATGTTAACATGACAACAATTATTTGTATTAACATATTTTTTCAGGTGTGTAAAACTTAATAGACAGCATATAATATCCTGCCACAGTAATATGTTTCCATTTCTTTCTGTTTATTCAGTAAATAATAAAAAGGTTCTAATTACTAGGAAGAGATTGTTGGGGAGGTAATTCCCTTCTGTTGTTCTTTTGTGTTTAACAACAACAACAAAAAAATAGAAATTAATCAACATTTTTTCATTAGTCAACTTCTAAGTTGTCTGCTATAGCCTACACCTTGTACATATCTTTCAAAACCTACCTCAGAAAATTAGCAGGATGTTGATTTTTATTATTTTCAGCACACTAGTTAAAAAAAAAAAAGAGGAGTATCCTAAATGATACTATTGTTAATTGAAATTATATACTTGGCAAAGTTCCCAAATAAGTACAAATCGTTTCTTCTCACTGTATAGTTTGGTGATATGGATATTATGCTATTAATAAAGTCCAAACCTTATCACCTTACAAACACTTTTTTTGTTCTGGAAGCATTCACAAAGATAGGCAAAAGGAGTAAATAAAACTCCTAGGCCTGTGTACCTTTTATCCCAAGAACATGTACGACAAGGTACACTGAAAATGAGTATGAATGGGATTTGCAGTTAAAACTGGCAAATGCATTTATAAAAATAGCTACAAACATAACAGAAGTCATATTACTGTATTCATTTTATTTTTATCACTGTGCATTTTGACAGCATTGCTATCACAAACTCTAACATATCTTGAATTTAGAGACAAACACCAGAGAAATATGTACTTACAAAATTTGTGATAAAGTATTTTTTTCTCTAGAATTCATAACAAATATGTATGAAGCAGTGCATGCCCAGATCCTTCACATTCTATTTTGAAATGTGATTTCTGAAGAGATAGCTGTTTTGCTCGTTTTCATAGCAAAAGCATACCTGATCTTTTTGACTATAAAGTTTTTCTGGCATCTGTAAGGTCTCTTTCAAGCTGTGTTATCTGCTGTTCTAGCTGAGCAAGTTCCACTTTGTGTTTCTGCTGGGAAGCTATTACATCCAGATGCACTGACTGTAAGGTCTTGTCTAGTTTTTCAATTTCAAGAACAGATTTTTTTTTTTCCTGTTGGTCAAGTATATTAGCAGCTTCAGCTTTTTGTTCCTGTATGATCTGCTCACATTCTTCAACTCCAGAGGATTTTTCATTGTATTGATTTTTCAACATCACAAGCTCATGTTTTAAATTAGAAATTATTGTACATTATACCAGATGTCCTGATTCAGTTATCTATCATTTAAGAAACATAAATTATAGCTCCATTTCCAGATTTCAGATGCTGAACATGTTACTACTTGTGATTTGTATTTTATTTTCAGTGAACAGAAATATTTGAAAAGATTTATTAAATATATATGTAAAATAAATTTCTCATTTGTAATCCTAAAAAGCAGAGATAGCTTCATTACTTCTGAAGACACAATTCAATAATAGTGCTATTATTTTCACTCCAAAAAGGCTATATAACTCCTTGATTCATTTTATTTAATTCTGGTTAACCGAGTTAATTTCTGTGATTCTGCAATATATTTACTTATCTTTTTTTAAAGAGCCAAGTGCCTAAAATTTTACATGAAATGTCCACGATTGGATTTGTACCTGCCAAATCAGACTGAAGTTGAAATATAGCATTCTCTTTTTTCAGAAAGCTTTAAGAAGCACAGGATATACTTTGACATGTATGATACAGAAGAAAAAACATTCAGTAAATGCGGTTAAACATTATGTGCAGACTTCTGGTTTTAAAAAAAAAAAAAAAGCCGCTTTTTAAAGACATAAAATTTTGTTCTTGAGTTTGTGAATTTTTAGACACAATGTTTATAGTAATGTTCAAGAATTCCTGTTTCTTAGATCTCTTTTATGATCCCTCTGTGATAAAGGCAGCTCTTCTGTCAGCTGGTTGATCATTTTCTAATGTCTAGTTTTAGTTGTTTATTGTAATCTAGGTACTTGTGAGTTCAATTAGAAGAATGTCAATGTTGAGTTTTAGTGATTTGGTAGTCAACAAAGTGTCTAGTAATCATATAATATAACAGTATATAAAAGTATGTCAGAGAGAATTTAGCCTCTAAAGAAGCACATATATGCAAAACCTGCAGGTATTTCATTGTCATGTTTAACCCTGCTCCTAACCAAAATCTTCAGTTACTATGAAGGTAAATAAAACTATGAATGTCCCAGCTGTGCGGCTCCTTAGATAAGGTGGGTTTTTTTCTCTACATTTTCAGTGATTAAATATCTAGAAACAGTTGTTTTATTTAAACTTGCTTCTTTACTATTTATGTTAACTGTTTGTTAAACATATAAGTGAAAATATTAACCAATTATATGAATGCTACACTTCTGCTAAAAGATTTATCACTTCACAACTTCATGGTTAAGACTGAGTTCTTGCTAAAAAGGATGACATTAAGGGAAGCTCAACCAGCTGTGGAATTTTTTGTCCCAGATGGAGAATTTGTATGCAATTTAGAGAAAAAAAGTTTGAAACCATCTAGAAATGACTCTCAGATTTTTTCCCTAAATTCAATAATTGGGGTTTTTTTTTAAGAAAGGGTAGACATCTTTCCTATGGCAGAAATCTCCCAATCTTCTCTTCAAACCTGGGACCTCAACATAGCAAAGTTACTAAGAATTCAGGATCACCTCTGTTTTTTATGACCCTTTGGTAGGTTGACCCTGGCTGGAGGCTAGATGCCCACCAAGCTGCTCTATCACTTCCCTCCTCAGTTGAGCAGGGGAGAAAATATACACTGAAATGCTTATGGGCCCAAATAAGGACAGGGAGAGATCATTCAGCAACTAACATCACAGGCAAAATAAACTCCAGAGGAGGGCTATGAAGATGATTAAGGGCCCGGAGCATCTCCCCTATGAGGAAAGGCTGAGTGAGCTGGGACTGTTCAGCCTGGAGAAAAGAAGACTAAGGGGGGACCTTATTAATGTTTATAAGTATCTTAAGTATGGGATGCAGGGGGAAATGGCCAACCCCTTTTCAGTGGTCTGTGGGGACAGGACAAGGGGCAATGGCTGCAAACTGGAGCACAGGAAGTTCTGCACCAACATGCGGAAGAACTTTTACACAGTGAGGGTGACAAAGCCCTGGGACAGGCTGCCCAGGGATGTGGTGGAGTCTCCTTCTCTGGAGATATTCAAGACTCGTCTGGATGCCTATCTGTGCAATATGAGCTAGGGAGCCTGCTTTGGCAGGGGGGTTGGACCCAATGATCTCTCGAGGTCCCTTACAACCCCTATGATTCTATGATTCTATGAACTCAACACAGAATAAAATGCATCTAATTCATTACCCAGTCAAATTAGAGTAGGATAATGAGAAATAAAACCAAATCTTAAAACACCTCCCCTCACCATTCCCATCTTCCCAGGCTCAACTTTATTCCTTATTTCTCTCCCTCCTCCCCTCAAGCGGCACAGGGGGACAGGAATGGAGGTTGAGGTCAGTTCATGGCATGTTTCTGCCAATCCTTCCTTTTCTGGGGGAGGACTCCTCACAGTCTTCCCCTGTTCAGTGTGGGATCCCACTCAGGGGAGATAGTCCTCCATTAACTTATCCAACATGAGTCCTTCCCAAAACAAACCACTTTCTAAGACAAATGTCTAGGTATCTCCTAAAGTCTCTTCTGGGCTCAGCTGTTTCCTAGGTAGCAGTTTGGCTATTTCTCCAACAAACTGTGTGGCAAATACCCTTAGAGAGAGACAGAGAGAGAGAAAGTTATTTGGTAGTTTCTTTGAGATGTCATTTCTTTGAGTTCTTTTGAAATCTAACTCATTGAATTTCCTTTGTTCAAAGAACACAAGCAATGTGACAGAGAGTTTAAAAAAAAATTAAAACTAATGCCCATTTATTGTTTATTCTTCAGAAGTGAAAACTTGTTAGGATCTAAGACAGCATGTGGTATTCATTTATCCCTGAAGGTGGTTTGAACTTGGTTTTAATAGCATTAAAAAAAATAAAAAATTGGTCAGGAGTATTTAAAAGATGTCCGGTTGTGTCTGATAATTGTAAAATATGATTCTTTATACTCAAAATGGCAAACTAATATTTTTTAAATTGAGAAAGGCAATTCTATCTGTCCTTTGCGGAAAAAAAAAAAAAAATCAGATATTTCTTCTGTCCTATTGCTTCTCATCTAGCTAATATTTATTATCTACATATAATTTAGAACTGAACAATTTGGGTACATGAAAAATCTACTGTATCCCTTGATAGGCTGCTCCAACATTCAGTAACATTCACGGTTAAAAGGAAGTGGTCTCTGACACAGGTTTTTCTAGGTTTCTTTCTTGACTTCATCATTGAAATTCATTGTCTTCTGTTAGATTAAGAGGACCTCTAGTATCATTCATTTTCTACCTCTGTAGTTGCTAGTGATTGTATAAGAATAAACTCTTCTTATATTTTTACAAAGATAAATGTACTTAGGTTTTATTGTGTCTCATTGTGAGTTATCTTTCTGGCCTCAGATCATTCCAATAATTCTTCTGAAATCTACCACATTTGTTGTACTGTTTTTTGAAGCATCAGGCAATCACTAAATAACAATATTAAAATAATAGAATTTAAAATTTCCATAGTTATAGATCAAAAACATTGCTGGCAGTATCCTAATGACAATAAATACATGCTTAGTTTATTATCCAGCATAATTCCTAAGTCCTTTTTACTATCATTTTCTAAAATCAGTCTCTCACCTGGATACTTTTGATATCAAGACCAAAACTGAAAAAACTGCAGTATGGAGGGGAAAAGAAAAAAGAAAAAGAAAAAAAAAAGGTCATTTAAACATACCCACTTTCTGTAAGATTTTAATCAGCCAAATATATCTGAATTAGACATTTAGCACTTCTGTATTTTTGTTTCATCTACACACTTTATAATATATACACACATAATATATACACACATAACTTTGTCTTCTTACCACTGACCATGTACAAAACCAGATCATTTTGCAACCTCACTGCAAATGATCCATTAGGTTAGATTTGCAAGTTTAGGTCTTTGTGATGGGCAGAAAAAGAATTTTCCTTGCTCTCTCACTAGAAGTCCCTTTTCTGAAATAGATCTGGTTTTGCCTGCTTGTTGCTTCCCTCATACTGAAACTTCCTTCATACTTACCTGAGGTATGAAAAACCTTCTTCCATATGGATGGACAACTAGTTAGAGCACAATTAACGCTGATGATCTCTGAATGTGTTCTGATAGGTTTTCAGTGATGATCTGACAAAGTGTCAAATACCTGACAAGATGTCAAACACTCCTCCTGACCAAAAGCTCTTATCTAGATGGCATTTCAGTAAACTTGATTTTGACACAAAACACAAAATGAAGTTTGGATTCTATATGGAAGATTATCCAGCTGAACCCCCCCCCTGCATTTTTTTTTCCCCTCTCATAGCGCCAAGCAAACTCCTTGATCTGTTTCATCCTATGGTTGCAGAAAAAGCAGTGTCTGAACAGCACATGGAAGAAGCTCAAGGAAAAAAATTATACAAGAGAGTTAAGGCAGTTTCACCTAAAACATAACTGCCACCTGGGTACTCAGAAAACCACAGCCCTATTCAGTTTCTTTTCAGACACAAACCAAAATGTTTTAACATTTGCAGCCATCTGCATCATGATGGATCTTCTCTTCCTTCTCAATTAACAAAAGAAAAACATCGTCTTTTTCCCCCTCTAAGTTAACCATATTTTCAGAATCCTGACATTCTTTTTCTTTATATTTAGCTTTATTCATCAACTGTTTCCAGTCTCAAATCTCCTGTAATTAATTTCTATGCTTTTCATCTCTAACCATGGTGCCTTCTAAACTAATAAATCTGTCTTTCATGCTTGTAGAAGTGTGAATTTGGGGCACATAGTAAAGTTTCCTGAAACAATTCCCACTTACTATTTACAGTACCAGTCAGCCTGTGTCCCTGGAGAATCCAGTGATGGGGGAAAGGAATTCTTATTTCTAAAATTATTATAACAAATACATAATAAATAATTTTTGTGTTAAACATGGTTTATGCTGTACACACAAACTAAAATGAAAAAGGTTCTGTAATATTTTGGTTTCAGGTGTCATAGAAAAAAAGAAAGGAAACATAAGAAAATAAAAACCTAAATCCCATCAGTTAGCTTCTGCAAGTGAAATCAAGACAATTATTATCTTGGTTATTATTGTCTATTGTGTAGAAGAATCTATGCTTATTATGCAAGATGTAAATCTGGTAAAGCCTTAGGATAAGAAAAAATAGGGAAAACAAAGTAAGTATCAAAATAGAATACTCAGATTCATTTCCATTTGATGTGTACTGAGCTAGAATTGTACTGTTTATTTAAATTCTCACCCTGTAGTCATTTGCGTTGATGAAACAAATTTAACTGTAATTATGAAATTTGTACATATCAAATTTGAATTAGGTGAGGGGTTTTTGGGGAGGACTTCTACCTTCTAGTGTACCATGTGAAGGATTTACCCAAAACTGAGTAATAACCTTGTATTAGTAGAAGCCTAATATTTTTAAATTACTACATCAAAATAATGGTGTCATTGGCAAAATATGCTCCAGGTAGGAATATTAGTTCTGCTGCATAAGATTTCTAACTAGTTCTTTAGGAAAAAAAATATCACAGATATGTTATGGGAAAAAAACTTGACAGCTTCATGCAAATTTTGGTTTGATCAAGGTAAACTTGAAAGGGAGGATCAATAGCAGTTAAAATTTCTTCTTCCAAAGGTGTGAAGTGCTTCATTCACTCTCTAGCAGATATGCAAAAAACCCAGAAGTGCAACAAAACAGTGCTAAAAAGCTTAGAAGGCTTAAAACAGGAACTCAATCTCAGTGACAACTGAAGTTTCTACTTTCTGGTACCATTTGCATCTCATATAACAAAACATAAAACACAGCATACTTATTAGTAAGGTTTAAAAAAATCAGGAGACCACTTCCTTTTTGACAGATTAGTCAGCAGTAAGATCCCTCATCAACATCTAATTATCAAATTCTGGAAATGAGTTAAATACATACTAGAAAATGTTAATGCAATACTGTACAGTACTAATCTCTGGGCAGCAGTTATGGCCCATTACTGAACCTTGACTTCATTTTTGCAGAGTGGTGCAGCTTACCTTCAATGACTGCATAACCTACTCCGTCTTCCCCACTGTCTGAAAAAAACAACTATTTAGCACACTGTTCCAGAACATGTAACTTCAAACACTCTTCAGAAGACTGTTGAAGCCAGATCTCCCATACTTTTTGCAGAAGTTTAGTCACTAATATTTAACAGGCCCTCTTCTGCTTCTTTCTAACCTACTTTAAAATAAAAGTATGACTGATGAAATGTCCAAGCAGATGGGCTTTATACTACTTTTCCTATTTACCAGTTTAGGTAAATTTGCCTTTCATTTAGCCCGCTTCCTGTTGTGAACCCTATTCTGAGGAACTGAATTCATCCTATAGTGGGTTAAGGGAAGCTGGACATCTAGGTCAAAGTTTCCACTTTGGAGGCTGGTTTCCTGAATGTTAGCTGTTGCCAACAGTCAGCATCACAACACTATGTATCTGTGGAACTAATCTTTATTTTGAAAAGTTGCAATAATTTGCTGTAGTGCTACATTGGAAATTTAAGAGACCTTGTGGAGGTATTGCTTCAAATGCAAATCCTGTCCATACCCTAACATCATACCTCATACCTATGTTAGTACTAGGATCCTTCAATCTACGTCCTTGCTTTCCATGGAAAACAAGTATGGCACAAGGAAGCAAGCTACATTCAAACCAAGAACCTGAGCTAACATCAGAAAATGAGGATACAACGGCATGACTCTGGTAGAAGTCAATTTAGATGTCGTTATTTAATCACATTAACTAAGAGAGTTCAACTAATGAAGTCAGTATCCATATAGAGCTATATACATGTAGCTTACTAACAGGTTTCAAAACATTTTACTTGTATGCCTTTGCTGTGACTTCTTGTCCACGATGTACAGAAAACTCATATGTGACTGTGTAGCAGGCAAATCACATTGAACTAAATAGAAATGGCACTATACTGCCTTTATGACCAGACTACCTGGATTATTTTTTTTTTTGTTTTCCTAGGAGTATTTGTCAGATGACAGATCAATGTGTCCTTTCAAAGAATCAGGAAACAGATTTCTGAATGTTTCCAGCTACATTATTTAGGAATAAAATACATTTCAAATTCTACCTATAAATATCAAAATATATGCTCAAAGGTATATATATATATATCCCAAAGATAAATTAATAATAATTTAATTCAAAATCTTCCTGTTGCTAGCATTTGTTCTTTCTGTGAGTTTTTATCTATTTATCTTAACATAGATGGCTTCATGGCTAATAAAAAATTTCACTAGAGTATTCTGTTTCTTTATTCCTTGTCTTCTTCCTTTGGATTCTATAATTACTTGTCCTGTCCTTGAATTGCACCTATAACAATATGATATTATTATTATAAGGTAGCAGTGTTACAGGCAAAAGCTTTTGTCCATAACCATCCATCCTTAAGGTTTTGTCTAAGACCTCCAAACAGCTTTAGTAAATTTAATTTTCTGACAGTCATATTGCTCAATATACAAGAAAAAAACCCCACATTGATAGGAATTTAATTAGCAGAACTGCAAGGGAAGGGAGAACTCGTAAAACAATAAACTCATGTGGTGTTAATAAGATAGTTGGGGGTGGAGTCTTATTGACAATTAAACAGTTTACTACCATGTGGATGCAGGTGTTCTGTTAGAAACAAAAGTTCATTTAGGGCCTATTCCTCAACAAAATTTGATTCTTATCATAACGTAACTGTGTTGTTCTAATCAGTGTGAACAATTGTACTCCAATTTCAGCTAATTAAAAAAACCAATAAAAATACATGTTTCTGCCTCAGTACCCCTGAAAATCCAAGCTTTGAAGGCAAAATCAGCAAGGTTGCAATATAAATGTTGTTGACATGTTTCCACAATAAAAGTTATTCATTCTTCTTTAAGTGTGTCAATATAAGTCCCACTCTAAGCAATTGTCCAGAGAATTGCATATGAGTACTAGAATAAAGACTATCATTAATAATTGTAAGCTAGAGAAGTTAGTACCCAGTGTCTGCTAAAGATACTTCAGTAGAAGACAAAGGCAAGAAGTTTGCTACAACTAGCTGCCTTTTAAAGGTGCTTTCTGAGCACTAACAGAGAGATACTCAGTAATCAGGGAGTGTTCACCCCAGCAGGTAGCAGTGATGTCCAGCTGTGGTAGCTCAGCAGAGGGTTTGGGAACATATATTTTCAATAGCATTGAAACATTCAGCAAAGTGCAAGATGTAAGATATATGAATGAGACACTTAATGACAAAGGATGTACTTTTTTTCTTTAAGAAATGTAGGTCTAACATGATTATACTGAAACAGTTCTGCCAAGATGATCTGTCAAAATATATTTGTATGCACATATATATACCGAATGCTATTTTCTCTTAGTTCACTGAGTACCTTTAAAATTTTGGGATTGTCTTTGAGAAAGAGATGTTTTCAAAAGTAGTTGCAGAACTTCCAGTAATCAGAAAGACCATAAAAAAGGAGGACATCTTTAAAGACTTGTGAACATCTTGGAAATCACATAGTATATATAAAAAAACAAGCTAAAAAAATTACCCATCTAAAGAAGACGGATTTGGAATGACAGTTACTCATGAGTAACATCATCAGAAACAAAGAAACAAAATCAAATCAAAAACAAAGCTCTTAGTACAGAAAACAGATATTCAAAATCATAATAATATAGCATGTGCAAAAAATACATGAAAAACTACTGTAGTTTTAAATAAGCAGTTATTACTGCTCCAAAGTTTATATAGAACTGGAATAAAATTAGCATAACTTCTGACAGCTATTTGTTAATTTGTTCAATCCATTTTGTTGGCATCCAGAAACCTGTTTCTATCAAGACCATGAAAGAAAAGTAGGATACTTTATAATAGTTAAGAACATAACTTGTGGTTTTTAAAGCTTAATACTTTAGGTTGGTGTCATGTTTCATGAAGAAACAGGCTATTTCCCTTTGACACAGATAAATTAATTGCAATTTCACAGCAAATCTATAGGACTCTCCTAACAGAAGATATTTTGGGTTAGCAGAACATTTAGCAATATCACATCATGTTGGGAAAAAGAGCAGAAGGTGTGCTATGCCTAGGAGCAAGTCTTCAGCTGATTTGTTGTACTACAGATACTGAGCTATGAAACTTTGAAGACTTGGTTCACTTTAATCAATATTTTCAGCCCTTCATATTCACAATTTTTATATTTTATAAAAGATTTACTCAATCTTTAAACTTTTTCTAATACTGATATTTTTCCAAACTAAAACTTGAAAGCTTATGTTTTTGGATCAAATAAAAGGAGACTTGTGAAAAAATTGCACAAAACTACAGAAGATTTTATATTGGTCTATCTTGAGTATAAAATTAAATAATATGTGCTCTTTTTGTATATGCACATTTCATATGTAAATTTAATATATTTAATACATATTTTTATATATTGACTTTGGTTTATCTTTTAAAAATATTTATATTCAATATACTACATATACAACACATTACAAGTTGAATGTTTTATTTCAGGCAGTCATTTACAGCATGAAATAAAACTGTTCTACAAAACACACAAGTGCTAATTATCCCCTGTAACAAGAACTATTTGTATTTGGAATTTAATATGCATCAGTAATATAAATAATGAAACAACCCCAGCACTTTTAAGTTAACACTATACTTCTGCTGCTTTTTCAATAATTCCAGTTTTCCAACTGATTGCAGATGTTTATACTTATGTGTGTGTTTGGGGGGGGGGAAATAATTAGGTTTTCTTAGGTTTTTTTGGTGGCTTTAGTCTTTTAGGTTTATATTTTTAATATTACCATCTTGTAACTTAATTGATTTTAGATATCTTCATTCTGAGCACGTATTTTTGTAGAACTAATACTTTATCGTCTACTCTTCTGAAGCACAGAACTGTAGTAGACTTCATTAATAATCACATTTCCTTTGTTTAAAGCTATTTGCATGCATTAAATCACGTCCTACATCTCCTGTACTTACAGTTTGTTACATATAGATTATTTCAAGCTTTCTCATAGACCATTTCTTAATGCATTGGGGGTTTTTTAAGATATGAAAATGTATATGATTCTTGAAAAATAAAAAAATGTCTGTCATGTCTGATTGTGCTTGAAAAGTTTTTGTTGCAAGTTTGAATCTGTCACAGGTTTGCAGTCCTGTCTATCTAGGCAGCTATTTATCTGGGACATCATTTATCAGGTAAAATATGCAACAGGTGCACGTGAATAGTTATACCAAGCTTAGTTTACTTGGTATATTTTCCAACTTTACTGGCAGGAAATCTAGTTTGAAGAATTGTATAAACACTAGTATGCAGAAGCTGCAAACCCTAGCACATTCTAAGATATTTCCCTTCTTTAGAAAGCATTACAAAAGGTGCCAAAACAATGGGAATGAAACAATAATGATGTCATCAGCCATTTCCAAATAAGGACAGTGTAGCCATTAAATTATCATCTACATTTTAATACATATCAGCATCAGTTTTCAGATCAGCTTCCCTTCAAATGCCATTTTGATCACATTCAAGGACATGTAATTAAACATTAAACACAAGTGAAAGACAATTTGGAAACAAGTACTGACTTAGACGTCTCTGTCACCTGGGAGAAGGGGAACAACCATAATGGAGGCAGCCGCTTTGCCTTGAATCTTGGAATTCTTGCAATGATAAATATAATTTTTATATATACCTCTTTGTATGGAACAAAATGTCATATATAAAGAACAAAATAAACAAAAGTAGTGATATTTTTTTCAAATTCAGGAAATACTAGTCAACTACAGAAATGTTGGTGTCTTTCTGATATTAGAACAAATCTTCATGATTTAAGGGCATGTATCATTATGCCTTACTATAAAAAAAAAAAAGAAAAAGAGTAAAAGTATTAACATGTTTTTTAATGCCCAAATGAAGTATGTAATACCTGTTCTGCATGAATCTCCTGTTCCTGCTCCAGTTGAAAGTTCACTTTCAAATCTTGATTTAGTTGATCTTTCTGTTCACTGCATTTTTCATTCTGTTCATGTAACTACCTCTAGATTTTTCTCCTCCTGGTTGAGTTTACTGTCCTTAGCCTTTTTTAATATTCAGCTATTAAACTGAAGAAATTTAATCAGTGAGGTCCATCAGAGGAATGGGTCCATGCTTTAATTTTTTTTACTCTTAAATAGTTATTCATTGTGACTATTAATTATTTTTAAATTAATATAAATATATGGCACCTGAAAAATGTTTTTATTAAAAAACATTTATATTATTCGGCGATTTCCTTAGCAGGTAATTTTCTTACAAAAAGAAACTTTGGTATTAAAAATATCTCTGTGGCTTCCATTTCCTTAAAATCCAAAAACATTGCTAGGACACATTGAGCTGTTTTAGAAATTACAGTGAAATGATATTAACCACTGGTGAGAAATGAGCTAAAAGTCTCGGTACATTTAAAAAAAAAAATCTTATACCATAGAAGAGTTTTAATAAAAAAGAAATGGGGGGGGGGGGGGGGTGCGAAAGAGAGAAACAATTTTTCTTCTAAACAACAAATGGATTCATATACTCCATTGACCAAACTCACCATAGCATGGTTACCTCTCTTTTTCCTTTTGTTTTCCTTGCATCAGCAGACTGTGAATCTTCCTTACATTGAGGTCAATGGCCAAATTCTAAGTTGTATAAGTTGAAGCCATTATTTCACATGAAGAATTAAATTATACTGTGGTCATCAGGGAAAGGTGGGGAAAGGGAAAGTAGGGGTCCTAAAGTATGAGAAAGATAACATTCATTTTTTTTTGCTTTTGCTTTACTGTACAGATTAAAATTCAAAGTCTAATAGCACTGAATTGTTAACTGACAACCTATGAAACATGTCACCCTAAGAGAAACACAATGGTACCTAAGAAATTAGTGAAATGTCTGGGTTAAAGTCGAAAAATTATGAAAATAAACTAAGATAATTGGGTTATAGATTCCAAGACAAAATATTTCCTATTTCATATTAGATCTGTAATTTCACTTTTCACTTCTTGGAAGATAGTGCTTGATATTAAGCACAGACTTCTTCTGCAGAAATACTGGTAGAGAAATATAAATATTGCCCTTTTTGCAATGTGATTATTGTTTCACCATATATTCACAGACAACCAAGACAACCAATATCAAAAGATATGACAGGTTTCATTACCTTATGAGAAAATTATATTTCTCTACCACTTACCAGATAATACTTCAGGTGTTTTTAGAAAATAAACCACAGAGACAACCTTTTTGCAAGATTTTGTATTCCTACAGGTATAATATAGAAAATAAGAGTGAGAGAAAAAAAAAAATTCCATTTTGCCTGATGACCAAATTCTAAGCAAGCTCTCGGAAGACTGGTTATTACAGTTGACTGAAAAAGAAAAAAAAAAAAAAAGGAAAAAAAGAAACTAATTGAGTAATTTCGCCTGCCCTTATATATACTGGAGAAGCATCTTCCTTTGAAGAATAAATGAAAATTAAAATTGATTACCCTATTGCCCAGTACATCAGTAGGAAAAGTGTACACAATAATAATTAAAAAGTGGCTGGAAAGAAAAACAGTTTTGTACCCTCTCTTAGCCAGCATTATTATAAAAAGGACATGGTAGAAGCAACATTCCTAACAACCTTGGCACACTGTACTGAGGTATGAAGCCACTGCCTGAGTCTGACTTACTTGGTATAAGTATAAATAAACTAAGACAATAAATACATTCCAAAGAAACAAAATGTCCATCCCACTTATAACAGTGTTGAGAGAAAAGTCAGAAGATAATGGTTGAGAAGTATAAATGACTCCCCGACAAAGAAAATTCCTCAAACATTTTCTTCCTTCCCACAGTTCCTCAAAGTATAAAACAATAACTGTGTACAGAAAACAGAAGACAAATAAACAAACTATAGAAAAACAAATTTCTGTATGCAAAAAAGGTTATGAAAAAAGGTGATCATGAGTTTATACAAATACATAGAAATGTATAGAAACCCAAAAAAAGGGTAATGCTTATGAAAAGCACAGTAAACATAAAAAAATAGTGCAGACAAGTAGCAGGAAAATTGTTATGAAGTTTCTGAATTACACGGTTTATAAGTTCTTTTGAAGGAACACATGTGCAGTATGTTGGACATTCTGGTCATATATGGCTTATTCATCAAAAGTGTAAAACCTGGAGGAGTTAACTAGAGGTGTCATAGACTAACTGCATCACTCAGTTGAAGTGTTCTGATCACAAAAAAAGAATTTAGCTCTTCCCAGGAATCCAGTATTGCATCAATTCTCCATGAAGTACCAGACACAACAATTGTCATATCCAGGTTTTCATCAGGCAGCTCTTTAAAAAGCCTAACAGAGGCTAAAATCTTGCATTATGCATTAAAGCTGCTGTAATTTCCAGCATCAATTGGCATTACCTTTCCTGTTCCACTAAGTAGACTATCAATTTTCCCTCAGCTTTTTGGCTACCAATAATTGTATTACCCGTTCCTCATTTCCCCTGTCCCCTTGCTAGCTGTGTCATATTTTCTTCACTGGATTTTGTGATTTTATCCTTGCTTGCTTATACTGCAGTTTTACTTCTTACTCTGATGGGGTTTTTTCCTACATTCTGTGTGTTCCCACCTTGCGCTTGAGATCTATGATGTGTACATGATTCAGAACACATCCAACCAACCTCATCTCTTTCTCTGATTAGGTAAAATGGCTTGTGTATGGAAAAGAAAATACACCTTGCCTTTGATAAGTTCAATTGCATTCTTTGCCACTACATGCCTCTGACCATTTGAATAACTATTGTTCAGAATCAAGTACCAAGAAGTATCATAAGAATACCAAAAGGTTTGGAAGACCCTTGACTGAAGGAGAAAGTCAAAAGACAGATTTCTCAGTCTGTTAAGATGATGTAGACTATAACAATAGAAAGCATTAAAAATAAATAAATGAAAGGGAAGGGCTTCTTTTCCCCTAATAGAAAAAGAAAACTAAACAAAATTAAAGAAAAAAACCCAACCCTACGAATATCAAATAAATTATCAGGAGACACATTTTAAAACAATTTAACCAATACTTCACACAACCCATAAATAATCTGTGAAACTCATTGCTACAGAACTGCAAAGATACAAAAGCAAATTGAAAGTTTATGGAAAAGGACTTCTTTGGAGTTGCTCTATCTCTGGCCCAAGAAAACACTGTACTGCAAACTGCAGGAGGTTCAGTGATTGCAGTAGTGAAGTATTTCAGTACATGTTTGCAGAATTCTTTTACTCATCCCAGAAATGGCTACTGCTCAGCATTGCTGTGGATAAGATACTAGGCCATACATATATTTGGCAATAAATTCTCTTGATGTTTAATTTCTGAAACTGACTGAAAAATAGTGTTCAGGAAGGCAGTTTTACATTATTCATTGCCAAATGGTAAGACATACAGAGTGGCCTTTCTATAAGTATTTCTGCAATTTAAATAATTACTGCAGTAACTTCTCTAAAACATAATGAATGTATTTCCAAACCTAGTTTTTAGTAAGATTACAGTACTTTGCTTTAGACTTCCTTGGTGTGTTTACTCATCTCCTTGAAAATGTTTGCATTCTTAGTTCAACCACACCAAAGTTCAACTGTTATAAATTATTGCATTGTTGCATTTTAAAGAGTGTTGGTTACTACTTGTCAGCAGTTGGTTTCTGTGAGAATTTTTAACACTGTGCCACTATACATTCACTATAGAGGTACTCTTGATAGTTCACATTTTTCATATATTTAAAATTTCCTGGAAAAAAAAAGAACCAACAAGAAAAAAACCATAACAAAACCATACCAACCAACCAACCAAAACAAACAAAAAAGCAAAACACACAGCCACAAAAAAACCTCCAGATTGCAGTTTCCTGTGGTTTTAAATTTTTTAAATTGTTTTCAAAGAAATATCTGGAAATAGAGTTTAGTTACAATAATTCAAACTGTTCCTGCCCTTAGTACAGTACTGGAAAACCCAACAGTTTTCACTTCCCATCCTAGGAGTTCTTGTGTCTAAAGACTGTTCGACACAATGTTTGATACGCACGTCTAATTTGATTTTTACTACTCATTCAGACATAAGTCTGACTTCAAACATCACTTTACAGAAATAGCAAGGGAGATTTATACCTTTTTGGCTATCAACTAATACAATGTAAATAATGGAAGTTTACAAGTGAAGAAGTCAGAAATGATGAGGTTATTTCCTTCTTAGTACTTACAACCAACTATTTTTGAGAACAGACTCATTTGGGAGTTCGCAAAATTATAAACCTTTTAAAAGTTTTCTGGTAAACATTATTAAAAATTAGAGCTTTTTTCTAACAATGGAAGGTTCCCTCAGCAACATCTAAGAGAAATCCCAAAGAGAAGGAATTCAGAAAATGACTTAACGATACAAATATATTTTCTGTTAATATTTAATATTAGTCTGAATCAGTAAATGAACGATAAGGAGTTAAGTTGTATGTTGCATTTTACTTTAAGACTTGACTTAAAATTGCTCTTGAGTGACCTAAACTATCAAGTTGCAATGCTCAATTGCACAGTGGTAACTCAGTAACTTCAGATTGTATGCTTAGATCATGAATTTTTGTGCATTTGTATTATCAAGTGTGCCTTAGTTATATTCCAAAAAGAATCTACTTGCAAATTTCATTGTGGTTCAAGTTTGACTGGGCACTCTGCATGCATTTACTATGTGTCACTGGGGAAAAAAATGGAAAATACAGCATGACACTACGAAAATTCACTGTACATGTAAAAATTTCTAAACACCCTTCCATGAGTTGGAAGTTGGGTGCCCCTGTGCTGGCCACGGGCAAGCTGGAGGCAGTAACTGGGGCACCCACAGGGCCACCATGCTGCCAGGTCCAGGAAGAGTGTCTGGTGCCACTGGGTCACATCTGGCAGGGTCATGCCAGCCCTGCTGTTGTCCTGCTCCTCTTTTTCTCCACAAACTACAAATGTCTGAGCTTCTCTCCTCCTATACTTCTTTTTCATGTTGACTTTGCTGTTTCAAAAGTCTCTGCAGCTCCTTGGTTAGCATTTAATCCAGTTTACAGTCATCCTCCTTTTCAGCATTATCAATCTGGGGTGAATAGTTTCGGTGTCCCACTCACACACCCTGTTGCTGTTACCTCCCTGCCCTGTCAACATCAGTTATCCCAGACATTTTGCCAACATTGGGCCATGCAGGCACCCCCAATGAAATGCTGTGCCCCCCAGATGATAATTTTCTTGAACAGCGCACCTGAAATAGATCATTTTTCAGCTCAAGTTGGCAGAATTTGCTGCGATTGCTATTTGCACATTGAGGCTGTAATGGCAACAGACAGCAGAACTGAAAATTAAGGATTGAAGAGAAACTGCTTCTGGCAGTCGGACAAAAATGAGAATGGAAACTGTCTGAGTTGTACACAAAGGAACAAGGATAAGAAAGAGGATGATTAGGAATGACTGTTAAAGTATCTACCAATAAAACATCATTAGTGTTTTTTAAAAAAATACAGCTACTGCATAATGTTATTGTAATTGAAGGTGTTTTGTCCACCATCATAAGAGATCAAGACCATTTAAATTTTTTGATCTGGAAACTGATAGTTACCTAAGAATCCCCAATTGTTAAGCACTTACATTCAATATGGTCAAAGAGAATCATAAAGAGTAATAAATATAATTAGTACTTCAAAGAGATACACCTCTAAAAGCTAATGGATAATTATAATTTTTGAAAAATGGAAGGAAATTCTAAGGTGGAAAAGCATGGAATTAAGCTTACAGTCAGAGTTTACTTAGAAGTCAAATCACAAAATAGTAAAAATCTGGACATACTCCCTGTCTGTAATTGTAAGGTGAATTACACTGTTAAGAAATAAAGTGGGTAGACAGTCCATCAGGTTAGCCAGCAATGTCTTTCCCGATATCAGATGCCTCAGGCAAAGCTTGGTGGGTTAAGGTAGAGAACAGATAGATTTATACCTTATGCATTCCCTGGTGACTAGCTTGCTTGCTTGCTTCCCATTGCTAGAAGATTCAGCAGCAAATGCTCACCTGATGCAAGAGCAGGACTAGCAGGTAGATTTCTCGCCCCATAAATGCATGTAAGCTGACTGCAGATTAGATGACTAGAAATTATTTCTTAAGTGAGAGAGGAATAAAATGATTCTCCCTTCTCAAGTGACAAGGAAAATGAAGACCTAGACCTCTCTCAGGGAGATCAGAGACTGAGTGTGGCTCAGAAATCACCATAGGAGTTTGCTCCTACCCTGTAGGAGATTTTACTATGTATTTTAGCAAGAATAAATATTTTTGGACATTATGTAAATTTATGCAGTGTTGCCTAGGATGATGAGTAGGCAGTCTGCATGAGAATGAAGTGGTGAGAAAGACCAGTGAAGTCCATAATATGTGCCAAGCCACAGGCAGGTCAGCAGTGGTAGGAGAGGAACTACAAACCAGGCAGGAACATGAGACAGAACCTTAATTCCAAACTGAGGTCTGTAAATCTGTAGTCTTTCCACAGGACAGCCCCTGGGAAACAGGAAATATGAAACATATACACTACAGCTTGAAAGACTATAGCTTTTCTGAGGTTTTCAAAGCTTCTGTGAAAAATATAATCTATTTTTTAATAGTAGCAGGTGAAGAGAAGGCTGAAAACAAACTATGAATGACAGGTTGCTAGGAGGCTTGCCAGTGTGTGAGCCAGAAACTGTTATCTTCTAGAATCACAGAATCATTTGGATTGGAAAAGACCGTTAAGATCTTTCAGTCCAACTATTAACCTAACACTACCACGTCCACCAGACTTAGTATCTTATCTTGGCAAGTCTACAGGCAAATCTTTGAACACAGAGCAATTCCTGAGAAAGTCCACAACACACTGTTCATCCTACTTTAGGGAACAATAGTAATGGCCTATAGCTTGGTTAAATACTTTTCAGGCCTCTGACGATATTGGACCTCTAGCTAATGTACCTCTAGTTCCATGAAAGGAAGCAGTTGCTTTTGGATGCAGAGCAACAGGTCTCCTAATGCTTTGCTCAAATAGGCCTGAAACAAATCTGAAGTTTATTGTATGCCTTTACTTTTAGACAAAGTGTTATATTTGTGTAGCAGATATGTGGTGGGTTTCTTTGAATATCTGCTCTGTGTGATAGAAATCCAACTGGAGCATTCTCTTTAATTCCATATCGTATATTTACATCTTTCTTATCTCTGTGTTCAATCCAGTTTATCCAGAATGGTCCAATAGCAAAGTGAAATGACAAGCAATGCTAGTAGCTGGTATCAGCCTGGTACTTTTGTCCCTCTAATATTTTTTAAAAAGGTTTTTACTACTATCATTAATACTTCAAATTGGGGTTATGAACAAATATGGTATGGGGTACAGTATTCTTTATTCCTAAAATGAGGCTTAGCTGTGGTGATAAATATTTAGCAGACAGCAGAAAACTGTTTTTCAAAAAGGCAAAAATGCTTATGTTCAGCTTGATATTGCAGCTATGAGAGCAGAAACTTCCATTTGGTACTCAGTTCTGAATTAAGAGAACATCAGAAGATGGAAGTCATTGCCTCTCATAGATACCACTCTCACTCAAGATGACATTACTCGCAGCTCTTCCAGCTTTTGCAATCATACATAAGACGCTGACAGGAACATAAAAAAATTGCTCTCCAGGGTCAGACCATCAAGACCAGTTTTCTGCCTCCAACAGTGATAATAGGAGAAGCTATACAGGGAGAATGCATGAGACAGGACACTTTCTGCGGTCCATCTCCTTCACCAGCACCCATAATTATTGTGTTAGATGTATAAGAGGGTACATGTCTGCTCAGTGCTTTTAGTATCTATTTACGGACTTGTTGTCCATGTATTAGTCTTAATCCCTTTTTGAATTGACTGATATTCTCTGCCTCTACACAATCTCGTGGCAGCAAATCCCAGAAGTTTAGTATCTACTTATCTTTAACTGCTTTAAACCGGCCACATTCTAGTTTCATCAAGCAGTTTCTACTTGTACAGCAGGATTTCATGAATAACAGTTCTACATTCAGTTTATTCAGTGCTTCTATAATTGTGTAAACCTCAGTTATAAACCATCACCCCCGTTCTCCTCTCCAAACTGAAGAGCTAAGCCTTTTTAGTCTCTCTTCATAAGGTAGATGCTCCATCCCCTTAATCATTTTAGTTGCCCTTCCATGTACTTTCTCTAATTCCACAATATTTTTCTTGAAACACTGAGACCAGAACTGTACATAGCACTGTCTGACCTGTAGCACTAAAAGGTTTTCTTTTATAAAGATCATTTCCAGCAAAGGAAGGAAAATCAGGAAATTGTTAAAAATAAAAGCATTTTTCAGTACTTCATTTTTAAAATGCTTTACTGTCATTTTCCTCTCCGTCTTTAGAAATAATTCAAAAAGGCTTTACTCAATGGTGATCACTTACACAGGAATCTCTGTGAGGCAGACCAAAGTCTCTTTGTACTCAAAATCCCAGACCTTGTTTAATTGCTTATTATACAGAGATGGGATCATGTTAACATCTTTGACTTGCAGCATCCATTTACCATACTGAAATTAACACATCCCACTCCAGAATGCCTGATGTGATCTTTATAAGGAAGAAATAAAAATAAAAGGGAAGAATTTAATGTTTCTTTCCTCAAACAGAACTCCAGAAATACGAAGACAGAGATTTAATACTCTCCTTTGATAATGAACTTTCATTAAAGTGCTCCAGTAAAACTGCTCTTGGTTAATTTAGAAAAAAATGGAATCTCCTGTTGGAGCCATTTCTATTCTCCACATTATATAATGTACTGCTGAGACAAAGAGGAGAGCCAGCAGTTCAGATCCATTAAATCAAACTTGGGTTTCATAACCCTGAGGACTGTTCAGCTACACGGCTACAGGGTAAAAGAAGAAACTACACCTCCAGCAACTAGTATATCAAATAATGAAGAATGGAAAGTATTTGGTGAATTCAAACCAACTCCATTGATAGCTGAGAGTCTCATTTTTTGGCAAGTGAATTATTTCTTAGTGCCTCACTCAGCTGTAATGATTCCCCTGTAGAAGGTCAAACTTCTGTGAGAAATGTGATGAAATGTCTATCTAAAAACTAAAAACTTGCCAAACTAAAAACTTTACAATGAACTGAGCTTTAGAAATGTTCCAGCTATATGCAGAGGGAAAGGAATTCCAGACCAGTTGATTTCTTGGCTGCTCAGAGGGAGAAGGAGACAGGCTGAGGTAAATGAAATGGAAAAAAATGCAGAAGGAAGGCTGGGATGTAAAGAATAGAAAGATCTTTAGCACATTGTCTTATAAAACATGAAATACAGCCCTGGATTCCCTAGTATACTCTATATAATTTCAGGAATAATTTTGAAATCTTGTGACTAAGTGCTCATACACCCCTATACTATAAGGCTGAGTACCACTATACTGGTCAATCCAATGTGTCAAAACTAATGATTTAGATTATTCTGAAGCTTTACTTGCTGGAAAGCTTCATTAGCTCTAAAGATTTGAGGCTTGCTAATGTTGTTCAGAGGACTCAGTAAGGGTCTATCTATCTTTATTCCTATGTTTGCAGCTTTCATACTTAGGGAATCACATAAAAACTATGGTAAATGAATATCAAGTCAAACAGTCTGAGGCTAAGAAATGCCACAGCTAGATTTGGCTGTGTAATGTTATTCTGTCTGTATAATGTATTATTACAGTCTCCTAGAACATGACTAACTTCCTCAGAGGACCTCTGCCTGCCTAGTCCATGAACAGCATCAAACCTTTGTACTTAGTTCCTTTGAATGTATGTCTCCTTCTAGTGTCTTATAAGAAATTAAAGTATAAACTATAAAAGAATTTTGATCTGCATGAATTTAAACCCCATTTGAGAAAAAAAAAATATTAAGTTTCTAGGTGGTTTTTAACATCTTAAAGAATAATTATAAATTTTTAGAAGTTTGCATTCATATACTCTGAGGCCAAAATATTAAAACTGTTACTAGGTATTACTAAAAGACACAATTCTGAGTCAGATACAGACTCAGTCTACACAGAAGGCTACATAGTGATATAACTGTACCATGTGATGCTACAACATGTGGTCCTACTAATTAAACTCTTCCATTTTTCACCCCAGTAATTTTTTATTAGCATAAGAGCATGAGGCCCAGTTTTAGTTCTTTAGCTCTAGCAATGTAACACTGCATTAAAAGTTGCATACAGAAATGTAAGATGTGTAAAATAAAATTAAGATTTCTGAAAGTATTTAAAACAATTAATTAAAAATAAAGAATTTTTTATGGTTAGTATCAAGAAAAATGCTTCAGAATTATAAATTTTCTTTTTCATATACTCAATTTACATGCACCAAGATCTGAGGAAAATGATATATTTAGAAAAAGACCTAACTTTTAAAGTGGTAGCTAGTTTTGATATTTTAATATTAGAATACTCTGTCATTTCCACTGCCATCTGCCTGGCTACTGTCTTTACAGTGATTCAGAATACCAGTAAAACTGAGTGAATACAAATAGAAACATCTACTAGAAAGCATGATGAAGATTGATCATAGAAAGAAATACTAAAATAGATTAAAAAGTGAGGAAACACTAAACAAGCATCAATGAAAAATACTAAAGCAGAAGAATTTATTTTCTTCCTTCTAATGAGCAATGTAAAATACAAAATATATTCTGAATTAGGTTTTCAGGGACTAACAGTAGCAGTTAGAAACATGAAAATTGAGTCCTTCTTTTAACCCTTTCAGAGTTAGTATTTCCTTGAATTTATAATGGTATTATTTGTTTAATATGTGATTCCGCAAGGTGCTAAGCATTATGATCATCAGAGCACTTGCATGCATAGGAAATTTTAAGCATGTGAGTATCCCACATGAAACCATCATCATATTTTTCATAAGCATATGATGAATCACATTACTGAATCCAGACAAGGATGTTCAGAACCTTGTACAATCAAGTTAAGGGCTTTACATGAAGTGAAAAGACAATGAAGACACCCTGAAGAGTTTATAACTATCAGTTTAAGCAATATTAATGTTTTTATTCTAAACATTCCCCATGAATGTCTGTTAGCACATTTTCTTCAATATATCTTCATCTTCTTTTACTAATTCTTTGGTTACTTTAGTGCTGTTATATATCTGACTTGCTCTATTTTTTATAGACCCATAAAGAAAGGCAGTTGGGTCTTGTGGGAGTGGGGGGAGAGAAGGGGGAGCAGAGGAGGAGAGGGGATGGTGGTGATAAAATGTAATTCCTCTGAACACCTGCTGAGTTTAATTGCACTACAGCTGGTGCTGATTGTAAGTGGGTAAGGGAGGAGTAAAGGGGGGTTACTGACTGATTGGCTGTCGCTACATCCAGTTTTATTGTCTTTTTTTCCCCTTTCAGTATTATTCTTACAAGTTAAAAGAGACTCTGAGTCTGAGGGATTAGGGACCTAAACCAAAGAGGAATCTTATGATCTGTGAGCAGAATAAGATGTGGTGTTTCCTGGATGAAGACATCTGAAGAGAGCATATGTGAACCTCAAGAGCAAGACTGATGATCCCAACAGACAAATTGCCACAGTATGCAGCATTCACTAGAATGAAAGGTTTATAGGTGAGATATTTAAAGAGGTCACCACGCCCAGAGCATGTGGGTCTGCAATGAAATAGAAGACAGTGCTTGAGATGAAGGAGCTGTGGTCATTCAAAAGGGATAGCAAACCATGCAGAGAAATTTTCAAGCAGGTTATCATTCTGCAAGAACTTAAAGATAACAAAGTATGGTGGGTTTAAAAAGTATAGCATCAAGGCACTGTGGAACAAACCCCCGTTCACAAAATTGATAGAAATGGGCACTGAAAAATGGACTGCTGTAATCTGATAATTGCTGGGGACAAGCTGCTTTAATATAAAGAAGTATGATGCACATAGTTGTGATTTAAAGACTTTATTTTAGCATATGTCAAAAGAGGTGACAGAACATTACAGCTGGGTAATACCCTTGGAAAACAAAACAAACTCCAGAACAACACACATTCCCAAATTTTGGGTTAGTTTGTAAGCAGCTGCAAAGGTTAAAATGATATCTAAGGTATCGGGAAAACAGATTGACAGCTGTGCTTCAGGACTCTGTGGAATTTGTACAGAACATGAATGCTCATAGCGATGTTAAGTAACTTTGCAAAATGTTAGGGAGTTATCATTCTGTGATAAAAGATGTGGAAGGTAGAATTTGCTTTAAATTTGGAACATGAAAGTGCAGGGTTTTTCATTTTCAGAACTACAGTAAATAAAACTTTAGTTAAGTATATCAGTTCAATTTTATAAATTAAATGACTTTCTTTTTTTTCCCCCCAACTACCTAAATAGCAAACTGTCTGTGTTTAAAATAAAGCCTTATCAGGAAATGTTTACCCAAATGCAAATTCTATAGATTATTTAAGTGTTTATTAAGTGGAATATAGGCTTAAATATAAGTGCTTATTAAATGAGGTCAGTAAGAACATTCAAGGTAGGAGGGTAATATAAATGTTTGGATCCATCACAATAGGAGAGAACATTGACACATAATACTGCTAACTAATAACACAATAAAAAGGGATACAAAAAAAAGATGGGGTGATGTTTGACTGGATTAAAGAGCTACAAGAAATACTTACAATCCTGGACAAAGAGTGACCTAGAATTGGCTTGGTCACCACTAGAAAAATTTACACACAGAAGAAAGAGACCTTTGCTTCCTGTTAAGCAGCCAGAAAAGACAGAGAGGAAGGAACTACTTAGCTGTTGAATTTTAGAGAGCAAAATGTATCCTACCTGGTACTTCAATATCTAGCTGACCTTCATGACAATTTCAGGCTCTCTCCATATGTCGTCATGAATCCAGCTGTATTTTTAGCAGGCTATGGTCTCATTGGTATTACTGAACCCTTTGCAGTCTGAGTGCTTCCCTTGTGATTTACCTTACAAAAGTTTGCAGAAATTAGTTATTTCACCAAAGAAGTCTGAAGACATTTTCTCACAAATTACTTTTTATATGATGGCATCTCAGGAACTCGATTGTAGTTTCATATACATGTATAGCCACATAACACTGATAATTTAAAACTCAATTGTTGATGCCCATTATTGTATTCATGTCCTGATTATAAAGTACAAAAGAGACATAAAAAATGCTATACTTTCTTATCAAGTAATGCTAATTTTAATTATAATATTAATTTTTTTCTATGCTTGATTAACATTAAAACAATTGAACAATTTTTAGTTCTAGCTTCATGAAGGTTACTATAGCAAATGTTACTTATCTGGTCTGATACTAAAACAATGAGATTAATACATCTTTAATTTGCATTTCTTTCTGAAAGTGTAACACCCCTGTTGAAGCTACTATTTCAAGTCCTGCCACCTATTTTTATTTTTCATTCTGTAATTTCTTGACCTACAGATTGACTAATTACTTCTTTCTCCATACCGTATAACAGTTGAGAAGAGTCAGAATTTTGACATAGATAATAGCAAATGAAAATGTTTTATTTCTTGTGCATTTACCTTTCTCAGGTTGTCAATCTGGGATGAATGTGGACTGCTAAACAAAAGGTTCAATTTTTTTTATCCAATTATATAAATCTCAATCGTGTGAGCTTATTGTTCAGACTCTGAACATATATTCTGTTTATCTTTTCTTTTTGCACAATCAGTGTAATTATAGGTCCTTTAGGCACTGCTTTCCACTAAATCTCATTTTGAAAACACATTAGATCCTAGCACCATTTGGCTATAATGCAAAAAAAACCCTTCCTCTTTTTATAACATACCACTTTTTCATGTTTGCTTCTTGAAAAAAAAAAAAGGTAGGTAAAATAAAAGCTTACTGAGCAGTGCTATTTCAAGAAAGGCCTAAGAAATCCTTTTCTAATACTGACAAAAGTGCTGCTGAGAAATCAGTATCTGTTCTAATATTTAAAAAAATAACAAAAATTAAGACTTCAGCACTATTTGGCAAAAGAATCTTAAGTATTTGGGGAAGAGCACCTAATTGGAAGTTAAGGAGTCTTAAACCTTGAGGAACTGACATTGCACAATTTTTCTGGGCAAGACGCTTCACTGCTGGATTGCCATAGAATCACAGGATCATAGAACCATAGAACAGCTTGGCTTGGAATGGACCTTAAAGAACATCTAGTTCTAATCCTCCATCAATGGACAGGCACATCTTTAAATCGGTCAGGTTGCTCAAAACCCAGTCCAACATGATCTTGAACACTTCTAGGATGATTCATCCACAAATTCTCTGAGCAACCTGTTTCAGTGTCTTTCTTTTCTCATTGTAAAGAATTTCTTCCTCATGTATAATCTAAATTTAACCTCTTTTAGTATAGAACTGTCTTCTCTTGTTCTATTATTACAGGCTCTGGTAAAATGTCTCTCTCCATCTTATAGTCCCCCCTTAAGTGTAGAAAAGGCCCAAAGAAGGTGGCCTTGGAATCATTTCTTCTCTAAGCTAAAAAACCTCAACTCTGAGCCTTTCTTCAAAGGAGAGGCATGACATCACTCTGATCCAGAAACACCTCCTGTACTATCTCTCAATTGCATCTCTTATCATCTTTGAGTTAGACAACAAATTCAGATCTAGACATCCACTTGGTGAGACGGCCCTTCATAAAATGTGACACACCTTAATTAAACCAATGTAGGCTAATGATACTTGAAAGTGACGTGGTTACATCTCAACAGAATAACACTGGGCATAGCATAAATGTCAGAAGTTTGACAGGCAGGTATCATAAAGATATATCTCAGTCATCTGCAGTGAAAGAATAAGTGATGAGCATTGTCAAGAATGTCCTTCATCTTTCTTTTGCAATTAAAGGAAACAGGAGGGCCATAAAGGAAACAGGGAAATGCTGTTCCATTTACTTTCTCCTTTCTTCTATGTACTATCTAAGCACTTGCTGTTCTATTCTCCTGTTCCAGAAATTGGTAAAGTGAAGATAAGAAAGGAAGAAGGAAATAGTTAAATCTTCTTCACTTCAGTGGTACTGACCTATTATTTGGCATGGAGAGGGAAAAAGAAGATGATTAAGTTCAGGAGTGTTTGTAGTTGTTCTACTCATACTCAAAAAAAAGTAATTCTGTACATTGACTTTGGCAGAAAAGTTGATTCTGGTTCATAATTTAATCCTCTCCATAATTTCTAACCTGAGTAGTTGAGGTACGTAACCAATGGTGGATAATCAGCAGTAAGGTTACTATCAGAAGAGTGAGTTCAAAAACATGCTAATGCCATGTGGGAAAGAAACAAGACTGGGAAAGAGAAATAACCAAAATGAAAAAAAACTAAGAGTCAGCACAGAAATGAGAATGCCAAAAAAGAGAGGTGAGAATACCAGTCAGCTGTCTGAATCAACCACCAGCTTGTTTCAATCATCAGTCTCCCAGTGAGACCTTGTGTGTCTGGAGCTGTGTGAAATCAGAGGCACATTGCCAGGATGTCAAGAAACTGCTTCCATGCAGACTACTACCTCAGTTGAATGTTCCCTCCCCTTGTTGTGCTACAAGGGAATAGGTATCTATGATCGTGGATTAGCGCCAAAGCCAAGGTGTGTGCATCTCCCTGGCAAACCGATTCACTATAGCCAGGAGTAGGACACACAGCAGATGAGCTGTATTATTTCCAGACAGAACTACTCACTGGTGGATAATGAGAACAGCACCCTAGGGGAACTCAGCTGCTTTGATTTTTCCAGCTTCTGCACCAACCCAATTCCTTCCTACCCTGCTAACTGTGGGCAGAAAAGGAATGATTCTTGCTCCCATCACTTCATGCTTGATTTAACTTAGAAACCAAAGTGGCCAAAGGCTCTCCAAGTTTGGGTTCCTAACTGTTCTTGCAATTACACATAATGTGTTCCAATGCTTCAGTTTCCTCAATGCTAGGGAAAAGAAACCTCCACAAAGCCCATCTGCTCAAGCCAGCCCCTCGTGTAGACAAACATGGTACCACTGAAAAAAGCAAACAAGGCACGCAGCCCTACAAGCCCTAGAGTAAAAAGGATGCAGACTACTGCCTGCCAATTTATCTTTACAGGAAATGTTCCTCAGTACCTTGCCAGCAAACAGGAAAACATAGTTGCTTTACGACAGGTAGTCTAATGCCTGAAAGCATCATCAGTGTTCCAGCGGTTTAAACTGCTATGACAGTATCTCCAATACTATTATCCACACTTCAGACACATTCTCCATGTTCCTTTTCAAATGGATAGAAGACAATGATAAGCAATTAAAAGTGAGTGGACCTTATGTTCATCTTACCATCAGGTGTTAGCTAATTTCAGCTGACTGAAGATTTATTGTGTAGCTATTTTGTAGTTCCTCAGGTAGTAGTTCAAGAGGGAGTTTTTTTAATGATTTAATATATGGTTTAAATAATCAGGATAGTAAATGATAAACAGTAACAATTCACATTTTTAATTATATTACCCATGTCAACTAGTCTGATGACCAATGAAAACATTCAGCAGTTACTACAATTTCTTGGAGCGCGCTTTGCTAGAGTGGTCTAGTTTAAAGCTGGTGTTCAGTTAGAATTCACTGGGTCTGGAGTTCAATGATAACTGTAGTCTGCAGACTGAGAAGGAGAAAGGACAGAAAAAAAGAGATGTGATATATCCCATGCAATTGGAGACACCATATTTGTAAAGCCATGAATACTTTCTGAGGTTTATAGTCTTGTATAAATAACAAGCCTTGCTTTAATTTTGGTATTCAGCATCTTCTTTTTGGATATGTCAAGTCAATATCCCCAAGCCAATCTAGTCACAGTAAGCAGACAGCTCTCAGGGCTTGTTTGCTTCTGTAGTTATAATCTTTCAAGAGAAATCTGCTGCTGATGAGATGTTTTGTAAGTCTGAAATGAATTCCGGATAGGTTTCTGTGACACATAGATTGCTCATGCTATAGATCTTACATCACTGCTGGGCATTTCACATCACAGAATCACAGAATAATAAGGTTGGAAAAGACCTTTAAGATCATCAAGTCCAACCATTCACATCCTAAACTAAACCATATCCCTAAGTACTTCTTCTACCCTTTTTTTGAACACATCCAGGGAAGGTGACTCGACCACCTCCCTGGGCAGCCTGTTCCAGACCATCACAACTCTTTCAGTAAAAAATTTTTTCCTAACATCCAATCTAAACCTGCCCTGGCACAGCTTCATGCCATTCCCCCTTGTCCTATCACCTGTCACCTGGCTGAAGAGACCATCACCTACCTCTCTATAACATCCCTTCAGGTAATTGTAGGAGGTGATAAGGTCTCCCCTCAACCTCCTCTTCTCTAGGCTAAACAGCCCCAGCTCCCTCAGCCGCTCCTCAGAGGATTTGCCCTCCAGCCCCTTCACCAGCCTGGTTGCCCTTCTCTGGACTCGCTCCAGGACCTCCATGTCCTTCTTATGGTGAGGAGCCCAGAACTGGACACAGTACTCGAGGTGTGGCCTCACCAATGCCGAGTACAGGGGCACAATCACCTCCCTAGACCTACTGGCCACACTGTTTTTGATACAAGCCAAGATGCCATTGGCCTTATTGGCTACCTGAGCACACCGCTGACTCATATTCAGTCTGCAGTCAACTAACACCCCAGGTCCTTCTCTGCCTGACAGCTCTCCAGCCAGCCTCCCCCAAGCCTGTAGCGCTGCATGGGGTTGTTATGTCCCATGTGCAGCACTCTACACTTGGCCTTGTTAAACTTCATCCCATTGGACTCAGCCCATCGGTCCAGTCTGTTCAGGTCCCTCTGAAGAGCCTCCCTACCCTCAGGCAGATAAACACTTCCTCCTAGTTTAGTGTCATCTGCAAACTTAGTGAGGGAGCATTCAATCCCTTCGTCGAGATCATTGATAAAGATGTTGAACAAGACTGGACCCAGGACTGAGCCCTGGGGGACGCCACTCGTGACCGGCCTCCAGCTGGATTTTGTTCCATTTACCACCACCCTTTGGGCTCGGCCATCCAGCCAGTTTTTAACCCAGCTGAGGGTCCACCTGTCCAGGCCAGTGGCAGCCAGTTTCTCAATTAGAATGCTGTGAGAAACGGTGTCAAAGGCTTTACCAAAGTCCAGGTAGATCACATCCACAGCCTTCCCCTCGTCCATTAACCGGGTCACCTTGTCATAGAAAGTGATCAGGCTAGTTTGACAGGATCTACCTTTTGTAAACCCATGTTAACTAGGCCTGATCCCCTGGCCATCGTGCATGTGCTGCATGATAGCTCCCAAGATGACCCTCTCCATGATCTTCCCCAGGACTGAGGTCAGACTGACAGGCCTGTAGTTCCCTGGATCCTCCTTCCGACCCTTCTTGTATATGGGTGTAACATCTGCCAGCCTCCAGTCGACTGGAACTTCCCCAGTCTGCCAGGATTGCTGATAGATGATGGAAAGGGGTTTGGCAAGCACATCTGACAGCTCCCTCAGTACCCTTGGGTGAATCCCATCTGGCCCCATTGACTTGTGAGTATCTAACTGGCCAAGTAGGTCGCTAATCATTTCCTCCTGAACCATGGGAACTTTGTTATTCTTCCCCTCCCTGTCAGCCAGTTCCAGAGGATGAGTACTCGGGGAATACCCTTCTTTATTGTTAAAGACTGAGGCAAAGAAGGAATTAAGGACCTCAGCCTTGTCCTCATCCCTTGTCACTAATGTGCCATCAGCATCCAATAAGGGCTGGAGATTCTCCTTGACACTCCTTTTACTGTTAATATACCTATAGAAGGACTTTTTATTATCTTTTACAGAACTGACCAGCCTGAGTTCCAGATCAGCTTTAGCCCTTCTGACTTTCTCCCTACATGATCTCACTAATTTCCTATAATCATCCCAAGACACCTGCCCCTTCTTCCAAAGCTCATATTTTTCCTTCTTTTCCCGTATATCAGCCTGAATCTCTCTACTCAGCCAGGCTGGCTTCCTAGCTCGCCGACCCCTCTTCTGTCCAACTGGGACAGCCTGTTCTTGTGCCGCCAAGATCACCTTCTTGAGGAGCAACCAACCCTCTTGGGCTCCTTTGCCCTCAAGGGCTGCCTCCCATGGAATCTTATCGAGCAGCTTTCTGAACAGTCCAAAGTCAGCCCTACGGAAACCTAAGGTGCTAGTTCTGCTGTCTCCCTTCCTTACTTCTCCCAGTACTAAGAATTCTATAAGCTCATGATCTATACTATTATATAGCTTTAGACCATACTGTTTTCCAGATTTTGAATCAAACATTTTTTAATTTAGAATACTCCAAAGCAGTACCCCTTGCTTGCTGCATGAATTCGTCATCACAAAACATTGTACTGATGGACAAATATTCATGACTGTAACAAAAGTGGTTAATGAGAATGCTTTGCTGTTACTCCTACAGGTTTTTCAATCACACGCTGAGATATCTGAAGACTTCCAGTAAGGTACTTAATTTTTTTCTTGCAATAATCCAGAGTTACAAAATATCCATGATACTATTTGTATTGTTAAAAAAATAAAAATAAAAATTATGCAATTTTCTTCCAGGGAAGGAGATGGTAGGGTAACTTAGGGATTTTGGGTAGTTGGATCATGAAAGTTTAAAAGCCTCACTGGAAAGAAGTCTTGGATGTAAAAATTGCTTGCTATTCACAGAACTCAGAACACTGAAATGTGAAAAGTGTTCTTTGGTTGAGTGCAAACACAGGACTGCTTACTCTTAACTCTTTTCTGGCTCTGAAGAATCCACATTTGGATTCTTGGATATTGTTTCAACAACACATAAAAACCATGAGAGTTATAAGCAAAAGAAGATTAAAGGAGACCGTACAGAACTGGGGACTGGAATTGTGTTTGAATCTATACACAAATATATACAAGACATGGAGGGGAGAGGCATCAGCATTAAGAAAATCAATAGGCTCGGACCCAAAAAAACCCTTTCTGAAGTTATATATAGTATTCCACATAACATATCCAGTATTTTCAGTGGTCTTTAAATGTTAGCTTTTCTAAGTCATTGAAGGGTGTTTTCCTTGAAAAGGTAACTGAGAACAGTAACTGCCAAATTATTAGGATTTTGCATAAAATAGACACAGTGATTTATCTTCTCAGAAATTTCTGAAAAAATAGAAATACTGTCTGTGACACATCAGAGTTAAGCTGCAGTGAAGAGAGAAGGGTGCATGAAATACCTTCACAAATTATGGCCCCTGTATTCTTCTGTATGATATAGTGGCCCATTATCTCTTTTAGATCCCCAAAGGGTTAATTTTCTCTTCTTTTTTCTTCTGTTCTGTTGGAAAGTGACTTTAAAATGGGATTCTGCAGCAACAGAAGGAAAAGGGAAAATGGGTGAAAGAACAGTTATCTACACAGGCTTTGGGGACTGCTTTCATCATGGAGCTTGGGAAGTTTTTATCTTTTCCCTTTTTTTTCCTCTGCTTCTGTAGGCTTAGCTTAAGATTCAGCTGAGTTTCAGGTCCTAATTTTAAGATCCTGAATTCAATAAGGATTTCTCAGGCTATCCCATCTCAGCTATTTTCAGCCATCCTCTTCTTTCCCCTACCCATTCCCAAATTCTTCTCAACCTGTGCTCAACATTTTGAAAAAGAGGCAAAATAGCTAATGTAAACTCCTGAGAGGGAAAAAACCAGAAAAGTATGAGAGTGCCATACTGTTTGTGAGATACCTAACATCAAAAAACTAAAATTATCAGTAAGCCATCCATGTTTTTTGCATTAGTCACACAGTAAAGAGAAAAATCTAATTATTAGAGATAAGCATTTCAAATATGTATCTTTAAAGTAAACTATACAACTAAAATAAAATAACAACTTGAATTGTAATGAGAGGGCAGGAAGGAATAAACTAAGGCCTCTTTAAAAATAAATAAATAAATAGACAAATCCCTTCAAAGAAAACAAGATATGGCCTAGAAATAAATGAATGCCTCTACAATGTAGGGAAGCGTATTTTTCTTGATCCCCTCAAAATGTGTAAACATAAAATAAAAAAGACCATTATGTTGTGGAACTATATCCAAGGAACAGTGTTTGGTAAATAAATGGAGGGGGGGAAATAAAAGTGAAAGCTAAATCCCAAATCTCTTCTGTGATCCTACACAGGTAAGTAGTAGAACAGAGGACTTGTTTCCCAGAGAGCAGATCTTCAATATATCTTGAATTTGAATTCAGCAACTTTTTGTTGGGAATGCAATTATCTCAGCCCCTGATAACTGGCTGAGTTTTAGCTGAGTTTTCATAATATATCATCAGAATTTTGGAAAAAAAAAAATAATAGGAGATTTCAATACTAGTACCTTGTCTTTGTGCTCAGTGATAATGCATATTTCCCGAAGAGATTATTTCCTGTAAGAAATACCACCTGAAAGGCATCAGGCATGTTTAAAAAGCCCTTCAGATGTTCAGTTTTCTTAATTAGTCATTTACCAATCCATAACAGGCAAAGATGCATGGGAACAATAAAATAAATTATTTTCCTAAGATTTCCATCTCAACAGATTTTCAGGATTAGGGCTTGTTTTGTTTCAGGCTTAGTGGAAGAAGGGGTGGAGTTTCTGCTGCACAATAATAATCATAATCATACCCCATGACAAAGGAGAGAAAAAGAACGGGAATTCTCATAATATACTGTGACAAACATAACATGCAAACACATAAGGTTACCAATAGCTCTTCTCATAATGTTGATATATTAATTGGCACACCAAAAGAAGTTCTAAAACCCCTGTTTATGCAGAGTTTGATAAAAGTAAAAATCTTGATTCATATTGGTTCTAGGCAATCAGTTCAACACTTTTTTTGCTGCTTGAAAATGTCTGTCAAAAGTTACAGAGCTTACCTCCTAAATGTGATTAATAGAACACATAGTACTACCTCTAGTTCTGAGACAATATTCAAGAGAGTTGCAGTTTTGCATAGCTGGATTCTAATAGAGAAGTGGGGGGGGCTGCAGAGATGGCTCTTGAAAGAAGCAGCTAGAAGCTCTCTGCAGGTCCCGGAGAGTAGACATCAGCCGATTCAAGGCCAGAGTTGATGCTGACCAAGGCCAAGGCAATTGCTGCTGGTCACAGAGCCTCTGGGAATCACATTTAGGAGAAAAAATAAAATGCAGGCAGCTTAATTTTGCCAGCAGATAAGTAAGTGAGAAGATGTAAGAATCTGTTCAGACACCAAGGCCAGGGAAGAAGTGGGGGGATGAGGGGGGCAAAAATGAGGCTCTCCAGGTGCCAGAGAGAGATTCCCCTGCAGCCCATGGATAGTGATGGAGAGCAGAGACCATCTATGGCCTGTGGAGAGACTGACCCATGCTGCAGCCAGGGGACTTGTGACTCTTGGAGGGACTAGGCTGGACAGTCTGGGCCTGAAAGTCAGCACCCCATGGAAGGGAGCCACACTGAGGCAATTGGTGAGGAGATGACACCCCAATAGAAAGGACTCATGCTAGAGAAGTTTGTGGAGGACTGTCTCTCGTGGGTGGGACCCCATGGTGCAGTAGAGGAAGTGTGTGTGTGTGTGTGTGTGGAATGCCCCCCTCAGCTAAGAAGGAAGACAACTAGGGAGGAACTGACTGAAAACCCCCACTCCCCATTCCCTGCCCCTCCCTGTGCTGTGATGGGGGGAAAGAAGGGAGCAAAATTGTGACTAAAGTCTACTAAGAGGGGAGGGGTGGGGGGAAGTAGAGGTGTTAAGATCTGGAGTAGCTTGTAAGGAACTGACTGAAACCCCATTCCCCCATTCGCACCCCCCCCCCCCCCCACGCCTCACCCCCCTCCCCCCCACCATGTGTGGGGGAAGAAGGAAGAAAAATCATGACTAAAGTGAAGTCTGCTAAGAAGGGAGGGGTGGGGGGAAGATGCTTTAAGACCTGGCCGCACTTCTCATTACGCGACTCCGGTTTCACCAGGTGTGTAGCGTAGTTGTAATAAATTAGTTTTCTTTATTCCATGTTGAGTCTGTTTTGCCCATGACACTAATTACAGAATGATCTCTCCCTACCCTTATCTCAAATCCAAAGCCTCCCAATATATATTTTCTCCCCTTTCTGGCTGAAAAGGGGAGTGGTAGAGCAGCTTTGATGGGCATTTAGCCTCTAGCCAGGGCCAAACCACCTCAAAGAGCATCCTGAAAAATAAGAGGTCATGTAGATAAGAGCCAAAAATTATTCAAGATTTTGTATAACTTAGGAACTATTGAGACTTCAGTTCAACATTCTTTACAGGACTTACAGAAACAAAGCACTAAGAACTAAAGGACAATGTGAGCTGAACACAGCTCCACATTAGAGGGTATGTATACTTTTTAATACAGTACTTACTCCATGAAACAAGCTAACAGTGGAAGCTGTAGAATTGTTCAGCTCCTCAAGACAGCAGGCCTTCCTGGAAAAGTATGGTTCTGCAAATAGAAGTCATTGGATTACAGACAGAATTAACTGGGTGAAATAGCATGGCCTATGTTATAAAGGAAATCAGATTAAATGATTAAATAGTCCCTTCTGAACATCAGATCTACTTGACAACAAAAATATATGCATCTGAATATGTAATTTATATTAGGGCCTGTGTGTGACTTCTTTTAGCTAAGTTCCATAATAAAACTATTACATTATCTCCACTTCATCTAGCCAAGTAAGTGTTGCATATGACATCAGTACTAATTTATTTACTAGGTGGTTTTGCCGTTTGTGGAAAGTAGATATTTTTTCAGAGTATGTGAAGGTGTTTATATATCCGATGCCTCTATTGCCAAATGATTTTAAAATAACTTATCATGTATCAACACTTCTAACATTTTAACAATAGAAGTCTTCAGTGTAGAATTCCTGAAGTAGAGTTGTATAAACTTCTAATAACATGCCTCTAAAAATATGCAGGCTTGACAAGTTGGGCATTGTCCAGAGGGAATACTGGATGGGTTGGTCCAGACTGTGGCTTGAGTGCAGTACTTCATTTTCTATTTTCAGTAGTAGTATAGATTCTTAAGCAGTGCAGAAAAAGTAGCTAACTAAATATATATTTCAGCTGTCAAAATTTATAGTTTTCTATTTTATATTTTCTATATTATGATTTTTAATATTTTATTTTTTCTTTTTTTCATGTTTTCCTCTTTCATGACCACTTCCATTAATTTTTTGGGTTTTTAAATTTATTTTCTTATCCTTTGGTATTGCTCTCTTTGTTGGCTTTTACCCTGGCAAGATACCTTAGCCCCTGTAAAGCTTTTACATAAATGGAGATGTTGAAATTCTGTCAGGCTTCTCTTTGTATACACAATAAAAAATTCTAGAACTTAGTTTTAAAAGAAACTTAGGTAGAAGTTTCAAGGTGAAGTCTTTCTCTTAGTGAAATTGATGGAATTTTTTCACTCCTTCAAGGGTTTTTATTTTATATTTATTCTCACAATATATATTTTCATTGCAATGATAGTTCTTTATAAGAGACATATGAACACAACGCCTGCGGTTGCTTGTTTAGTTGCTAGAAGAAAAGTATCTTGGTCTATGCATAGGGGACATCTCCATGTCAATAATAGTACCAGACACAAGTATACACAGGTTCCTTTCAAAGCATTCTTGAGTATTTTATACCTAGTGCATATAATTTGCTTTTATTGTCATAGTGCCTGTTAGACTGCTCTCAAACAGTCATTTCGGTTCATTCTATGCTTTAATTTATTATCTCCATGCACAGTTCTCCGTATCCTGATTAGTAGCTGTTCAACTTGGCTCTCATCAGTGCTTTTGTATCGCAGAAGAAATTTATGGGCCCTATCCTAAGAGATTGTATCCTCTTCCCAACGTGACACCCTATAACCTCAAAATAAATAAATAAAGCACCATTTGAATCTTAGCTGAATTATAAATTTTTGTTTTCTTAAGAGTTCAGACTACTTACACTGAAGTTGTGGCCACTGAGAAATAATTAAACACTCCATCTCTCATAACAAAATATTCACCATGAAATACAGCTATAATAGTATATTTAATAAACCATCTTTAAGAAGATTTTTAGTTATTGATACCTAACTCTTTCACAAACTACTTCCTGCATCAAGGTCTCTTGCCAGGGTAATGAGATGCTCCATCATGAGGTTATATATAATTCTGTCAAAATAATCTTGGAAAGTGTATAATTTTGAATCACTGTTGGAAGCAGAGACATGAGCAACTGTAAATGTGTTCTTCTAAACTGGGAACATAATATAGAATTAAATGCAAATGACTACGTTAATGCAACATTATGATTGAGATATGACACAAACAAATGTCATTAAATTCAAAGTATGGTTCCCACAGCAACCGTAATTTTGCTGCTTTGCACTTTCTGTACATATTCTATTGTATTCCTTATGGCCTACACTGTATTGTATTAACTTCACTGTATTTTCTTATATTCACATTACTACTGAATGATGGTTGTTCTGGGAACCAACACTGAGTTTTCTATCTCTGTTAATGTAAAATCTCCACAGTAATGTTGCTGCTTCTTTTTCTTTTATCTCTAATTTCCTTTGGCTTTGTTGGCTTTGGTTTTTCTATTATTTGGGGTTATTTTCAATATATCTAGCCTGGTTAAAAGTCACTGCTTTTGCAGATAAGTATGTATTTCAGATACAATCAGAGCCTTGAAGATATTTAAATTAATTTTATTTCACTAGATTTTAGTCCACTTGAGGGTTTTTTTTGCACTTTTGGTCTTTTTATTCCAAATTTCACAGTCTAAGCCTTAGTTTCAAACCAAAACGACACAGGTCCTAATGTCTTAATAGAGGGGGGGTGGGGGCGGGTGGAGGGGAAGAGGATATCTCCTTGGTCTCTATCTCCACCATGTTAACCTACAAATAAGGAAAGATCAGCAGGAACTCGGTAGTCTATCTATCCAGGCCATGACACCAATATAAATTTGACAGGTTCATTAAGGTGCAAAATTTGGACTGAGAGCCAAATTAACATTCACATATTCAAATGAATAACAGCATAAGAGAACAAGAAATGTCTTGCATTGGCCAGCTTCTTTCTTTTTACCAATTTGTTTTAATATGTGTCTCCATATACACGTTAAAACGAGAGACTAACCATAGCATGCATTAAAATCAGTACCTGCTAGTACAAAATTAGAGCTCACATAACCTCTATATATAACACCACTGATGTTGTAAGACTCAACAGGAAAACAGATCAGCAGTTTTAAACAGGGTTGAGTTTTGGTTTGGTTTGGTTTTTTTGGTTTTTTTTTTTTCAGAAGCTCTCGGTTAAAATGCAGACTTGTATCATCAGAAGAAAGAAGCAATTTAAATCATTTTTGGAATTCCACAAAAGACACATACAAATTACTATAAAAGATGGGAGAAAAAAAAAGTTTCCTTTTATTTCTAGTTTTTCAAATCTTTAAGATTTCCAGATAATACAGACGATAGTTCATGAAACAGGTATTTGGTTGTTTTTTTGTTTGGGTTGTTTCTGCTATTAAAATTTTGAATTGCTAGCTTTTATTGGTATTTATTTCTATAAAGCTGGGGAATGTTTATTCCTTGCATATATTTCTACAACTACTTTGAAACTGAATGTACCTCATAAAAATCAAGGGAAGTTTTCTGAAATTTGAAAACAGCAGCTTTTAGTATTTTTTCTATGTATATGCCTATTATGTCTTGATATATATGTAGTCTTAAGAAATTTTTCATAACACCTACTTATGAAGACTATAATTCATTTTACTGAAATTCCAGGGATACAAGCTCATGCTGATGATGTTTTATAAGTAGAGGAGTACATACTGGACAATGTTTTTCCTGGAGTCCTTCCCTAAAATGTTCTGAAATGCTGCTTCTTATTTTTCCGTTTCAGGGCTTACCTATGAAGAAACCTAGAGAGGAAAAAAAAGTGTTTCACAAACTGTGCTAACTTGTCATTTACACTAGTCTGAGTAGAAAATCTAACCTAGTATGAGGCATAAGTAGTGAATACATAATAAAGTACAGGTAAACTTAATCACAAGATTTCGAAGACTGCAGCAAGACATAGTTTTGAAAACAGGTTACTGAGATATTACAAATATTCTTTTGGTTTATCCTATTTGAGATTTTGAGCACTGTTTTAATAATTTTGTCTGAATAGCTTTTCAAATGTAATAAAGCTGCCTATGCTTTATTTCAAATTGTTGCCTATGGCAGACCTCGAATATTTCTCTAAGCAATGAATGAGATATTATGTTTGATTTAAATAAATAATTATGTTCAATTGAAAGCATCTGTAACTTCCAGCATGAATAGTGATAGATTCTTCAAAACTGATACAACTATATTGTACGTTCTATCATATTTGATTAAATACAGAAAGTGAGCTAAGATACAACAAAATACGTTATTTGTGATCTCCTTATATAAGTTTTTATCTGTGTTCTAGAACTGGCCTTAATCTACTGTTATGCTCTATCAAAAAAGGGTTTTTTTGTTTCTTTAATGAAGAGATGCTGGGCTTTTGTAATGTTTACATATATTTGTTCTTGTTGTCTTGCCCTTATTTTCTCTATATTTATACATTGAAGCACAATTTACTTAGCAAAAAAAGATTACCTACTTATGCATAGTATGGGGATACATCTAGCAACAGTTCTTGCCTAGAATTCCAAGTTTCATTGTTTCATGTAACAAACGGGAGAAAAAAATGAATCTATGTGGAAAAGGGATATTATATTTATGACTTTCAAAAATACAGGTGAAATAGTAAGCCACCAGCATATTTTTATTCTGTACAAAAATAATAACAATTAAAGCCTTAATTCTTACCTAACAACAGTACCATTGGAATCAAAGATTATACAGCCAGAGAGCAAGCTCTGGTTACACACAGAAATGCCTGTGGATTAAAGTTAAACCCCATAATAAACACAGAAATGTGTATCTGGTGGTACACATTCTAATGACACAATTTCCATGCACACCTTGAAAGATCAAGACTAAAACAGACTTCAAGATTTAATCCTTGCAAAATAAATATGAAACAGAAACGTGGAGTAATGCTTGGATTTGCATCAATATGGAAACGGAGCAGTAACATTTGAAACCCATACATTAGAATGCACTGTATCATTTTAAAGAATTTCTTGAAAAAAAGTAAATAAACACATTAAAAATAGGTAAAATGGAGCATATAAATCAATGCAATACATATATGAAAAGGTAAAGTATATTTTGAAACAGATATAGCATTTAAAAATATCATTTTAAAATCATGTAAATGAGATATGGGTGTCAATGAACATTTGAGACTGAATGAGCTGTTCAGGACATTCAAACACAAATGCACCTTGTGCACTATAAAAGGTTTCAATTTTGCGATTTTCTAAACACAGAAAAATGTATCCCCCCCATTCAGAATATTGAATGTCTTATGAAAAGTGAAAGGTCATTTGTAACTGTCCAAAGGATTGATGGAGTTGAGATACCTCCTTGACCTTCACCCTGCACTCATAAAGAACAGTCTCAGATGACAGAGCATCAGGCAAGTTTTCAGAAAATATCTTTTCTTATTTTATATTGCATAGCAGGCTTGTTACCTGATATTTTTCATAATTGTATGTCAAGATTTAATTACTGCATGTCTTCCCTCATTAAAAGTAAACTGTCATCTAATACCACTCAGCTATGTTTGTGATTTGCACTAATTCAAGCATTTCTGTCTCTTTTTGCCATTGTTTTCCATCTCGGTTTCTACAATAATTGCTTTGGAGGCCTACACAAACAATGTCAAGGTCAAACCTTACAAATACAAAAATTCTTTTCCAATTACTTATTGTCAGTTAAGGATGCACATTATAAAAACTGGTTCAGAGGAGTCGGTTTCTTTTTTTTTTTCTTCATATTATAATCTTCACATAATGCAAGTGGGAATGCAAGCTTAAGTTAAGATGTTAAAACAACAAACTTCAACAAGACTTGTGAAAACATGAGTCATATCACTTTTTAATCTTTCTACCACATTTTCAACTATGTAGTATGTAAGGGAAATTCTATACCAAATATATTATTAACCATATGCTGTAAGTAAAATAAAATTTACTCAAAGGTAAATCCTTTTGTTGTTACATTCTTTCATCCTACCAATATGGAGAGTCAAGGACACGCAGCTTAATGGTCTACTTACCAAGAAACAAGAAGGCAAAGAATTCATTTATCAAGCTTGAGTATAAAGTGTCACTCTCCCTACTTCCCAACAGAAAACATGAGAGTGCCAGGCTGCAATAATGTCAAATTAGAAAAAAGATGCAAAGGAAAAAAAAAGAGTTTCTTTGCTGAAGAGGATGGGGATATGTTGGGATAAAATAGATAATTATTTAAAAAGGACCATTGTTCCTTTGCTAATTATTTTCTCGTTCATTTTAAAGGTACTAACATGAATATAGGACATTGCCTAAAAACAAATATTTCTTAAAGTTGTTTCAGAGAACCAAAGCAAATCTTCACCAAAAAGTCAGATTTAACTTTTATTTGATATGTTACCTGCTTGATGAACATAAGAGAAAACTACTGTACTGTTACTTAGCTGTAGAAGTAGTTTGGATCCACAAAATGGGAAACAAGGGCCATGATAATCAGTTGTTCTTGACCAAATTTACTTTAATTTTTCAAATGCCAAATCCTTCACTTTTTTCCCTATCAAAATGTTTTCTTGGTGGTCTCATAAAAAGGTCTGTGAACCTGTTATATGAAAGCACCTGTTTTCAGAAAATGTGCCAAACCTTGTGTAACATACTTCTAACTTTCTTGTAAATTGACTACAATAGCACAAACTATATTTTCAGGAAAAGTAATTTTAGCATGTGCATTTTGTTCCTTAATTTTCTTAATTTGTTGAATTTAAAACAAATCACTATCTGATTTTCAGACTGTTCTTACATGTTGTGAGAAACCTAGATTTAATTCTTTCTTTCCCTCAAGAACTTCAAACAATTTCTCCCATCTCCCATCCTTGACTACCAACCAATAAATTCTGGCAGTGCACAGAATGGTGAAGGTCTTCTATGTGAGTCATTACTTCATTCCAGCAAAACTCATTCAAATATTTGTTACAATTGTTGGAATACTGAAAAAAATATAAAGATAAAAAACTTATGCCAGGCAAAAATGAGGCCTTAGTCTATTTTAGGAAGACACGGGACATAGGATTATAAATTGTTCGCATTGGACTCTTTGCTTAACTCTTTCATTGTAGCTCATCTGCTAAATCACTAAAAATAAACAGGAAACAGAAGTCACTGAAGTATTTAATTCAGTAAAAGGAAAAGAACAGCTAGAATTCCCAAATTAATGAAGAAGCAGAAATTACTATACTGATTAGGCCATGGGGGGAAGTAAGGGGGAAATAAAAATCTAAACCAACAGCAGTTTCTACAAGAGGATTCAATATGCTTGCATCATCAGAAAGAGCATCTAGTATTAATATATATGGTCTAGGAAAACTATTTGGATCCACAGCGTCCAAGAGTTTAAACCAGGAGAATCTGGTATTATTGTATAGTTTCCTCAACCCCTGTGTTTCTGACTGTAGAGGTATGCAGGTTTTTATTTTGACTCTTTTTAAAAGATACACTTGATGCTTCCAGGATCTTAACTAGCTTTTCATCAGGTCCCACATGATTTTCTATATGGAGTCTCAAATCAAAAACATTTGAAGTATAAAACAGTTTTGTTTACTATATGTTTTTTTGAAGTAAGTGGAACTAGCTCAAGGTGACAAAATTGTGGGTTGCTTTTTTTTTTCCTCAGTCATGTATGGAAATAATGATTTTTTTTATTATCTATGGACAAATGCTTTGTCTTAAAGAACAGCTGATTTTTTATTATCCTTTGTCATTGACTATGAAATCACAGTTAATAAGCTTCACAGATTGCAATAAAACCCTTGAGAAACTGTGTGCTATCTGTCAAACATGTAATTTTAAGGTCTAATAATATGCAATAAGTTTACATAGGTTATTGAAGTGCAGTTCTTTCACAGCATAGATATTTATTAAAAAAATTAAAGGTAGCATCTCAAAACTAGCAGAACTTATTATATTTATTTAAATACAAATGTAAATTTTAGAAGATATATTTATACAACTTATTCAGCAAAATATGCTTCAGCAATGTAAGAAAATTATTATGCAATATTTTAAGGACGTGGCATTATCAGAACTGATCTAAAACTTGTTAAAGTCAAAGAAGGTTTTGGAGTGTTAAGTGTAACCTATTGAAAAAGTATCTAATTGGAAAGTAAATGAACACCAGTGTATATTCAGAGGGCTCATAACATATTTTGTTATTTTTGTTCTTCTGATCAACTTAAGTTCTTCCACATGTTTAGTTTTTTTCAGACAGATCACAAATACCTAGAACTGAGAAGTTGTACCTTTACAGTATAACTTAACGTGACCAAAACCTTTCATTCCAAGAAAGATTATATATAACAGATTTAGTGTGAGACAATGATTTTCTATTTTTGTTACGGTACTAGCAAACATAAAATCTATATTTATACGCTACTGTGTCTTTTAATACACTAAACATATAAACACCATTGGCGTAGAAATGATAAAAAAATTGTATATTCAAATTTCTTCTAACTGCTGTTTCCCATACTGTGGGGTTTTTATTATTATTTACTTTTAATACCTCCAGTGAAGTCATGACTGTTATAGAAGTAGTTTTCCCTTAATTCAATTAATCCTTCTAGCACCCACCAAAGAGTTGGCTTTAGTTCCCCAGCAGTGTAGGTAAAGATTAATATTCTTAGGAAAAGGATGAGGCATTATGGGAGATGGGTGAGAATGTGGAAGAAAGATTTCTGTCAGTAATTAATATTGTAGAGTTCTGGTGACTCAGTTAGTGGTGTTGCTAGGCAGAAGAAGAATCAGAGGCAACAATATGCTTTTTCTGCATCTACTGTTCATTAGATGTTGTCCTCATTCCTACACACCCTGGTTATCCCTTAGCAAAATCTAACACTCCTCTGAATTTATGATGTACTGTCCTAGGTAAACGGCAGAACTCTCGGACATTTCGCTATGCAAATTTTCATTGCCCTTTGCATAAGGGCAATGCTTTGCCTAGTCTTGCAGAACTTTGAAAGTTATTCTAGAAAATACTATACGATTCTCATTAAAAAAAAAATTCAAGTTTAATGATTATTTATTATGAACATCACATAAGGATTATAACAAAACATCCAAATTGTTTTTTTTCAAATTCATGGTCCTTTTGGCTAGTAGAGGCAAAATGAATAATATATTTCAATAAGATTTCTTTTCAGGAGAACACTTTCTTCTAAAATAAGCCCTTATTCATCGTTTCTATTGCTGAATGAAAAAAAAAGTATATATGAATTTGTGAACTACATCTGCAGTCTATCTATCTTATAACACAGATTATATACCTCATCTACTGGTTAAGATTACATTTTAAATTTCAATATCACCATAATTTCACTGTTGTTAAATTTAGTTTTCAAAGTGTCATGAAAAGTATCCTGTAGCTTTACGAACGTCTTATAAAGTTGTTTGATGTAACACATCCTTAATACCTAGTTTGCAGACATTCCATAGTTAACACATTAGCCATAAAATTAATTGCTACTGTACTCCATTAACAAACAAGATAGCCTTTTTTTATCTCAGTGTTAACCATTACACATTTGTTTCGCTCATGTGTTTTAAGAGGAATTGTAACAGTAAGCAGTACCAGCCAATTCTGTGTAGCAGTGTTGGAAAACAATCACCACAAAAGTACATTAATCCTGTGATGGAAGATTCATCTCTAGGTACAAGAGAGTAGCTCAGTTTCTTTGGCCATTTATCTCTCTGAAACGATCAGCAAGGATGTCAATTAGAAACACTATTTATCACTGTGACTTTGGTTGTGATGTTTACACCTTCCTAGAAGAAACAGGACTGAAATAATTTCACTTTCCCTGCAATTGCTCGTCTTTATCTGTGTTAACATCAAAATATTTGGGTAGGTATTTGGTTCATATTGCTCAGCATCCTGCCTCCAGTATCAGCCTGTGTTGAATACTTCATAAACCTTTAAAGATACACAAAACTGTGTAATGTTTCCATTAGGTCTCGATGAAATATTAAAATACTGGCATGTTCCACAAATTCAAATGGCATGTATTTCCTTCATATACACTGTAAAAATGTAAGAAAATGGAAAATGTATAGATTCAAGCACATTTTCAATAGGTACTATGATATACACTCTCATATCACAAAATTACAAAATCACAGAATCACCAAGTTGGAAAAGACCTTTGAGATCATCTAGTCCAACCATACCTGTCCTGTACTAAACCATATCCCTAAGCAGCTCATCTACCTCTCTTTTAAATATATCCAGGGGTGATGACTCAACCGCCTCCCTTGGCAGCCTGTTCCAATGCCTGATAACCCTTTTGGTGAAGAACTTTTTCCTAATGTTTAAAATGTAGGAAGTATCTCTCTAGATTAATGTAAATTTGTGTCCTCAGTTTCGACAGTCTTCCTAAATGTTCTAGGTACATGAAAGTACCAAATGACATCAAATGAACAAATCCATATTGGGGCAGAGACTAAGATGGACCTGGCAGCATAGCTAGTAGTCATTAACTTCTATCTGAGAAACTTTTCCTAAATTCAAAGGACTTATTTATGATGACATCCCAGTCTGGAAAGCTTTAAATAGACCTTCATTACAAGGAAAGTTTCAAGAAGCAAATTCATGAAAACAAGTGTAAAGTATCTTACAAGAGATGGTAAGTTACAGTACAGTGCCTTATTCCTCACAGTGCATAATGTAGATCAAACTGCAGAATGCTACAAATGAATTTAATGGAATACAAGGTTATGATATGTGGTTGCGAATTACAGAAATTCTGTAAGATTTAGAAAACTCTAATATAACGGGAATTTGTTACTATCAAAAGTTCAAGCATTAAAGACTATAATGTTTACATGTTTAAACAATTAAGAGTAATTAGCCAAACAGAGAATACGACCCATTAAGTTACCAGCTGTATTATGGCCTAAGTACAAGACTAAAAGGCATTCTAGGAGATCTGTTTAGTACAGTTAAGTCCACATTTTTCTGTGTGTGTTAAAATCTGCATTTTATGTGAGCTTATATATTTTATTTTCAATCTAAACTCAAACTGCATTCTTGGAACTACATTGGGAAGGTGTAAAGACATTCTTTTTCTCTGTTAAGGTTTTTTACTGCATGGCACCTGCCAAGTACGTAGGTAGTAAGTTCTGCTCAAAAAAGTTTTCTTCCACTTTGAATTGTATTTAACAGGATGAGGTTCAAGTAAACACCACCTTTTAGAAGCTTAATGTTCAGGTTAATTGTTGCTGATTGCTGATAGAAATACTCTTCAAGAGCTAATTTGTATAAGTTAATTATCAATGATATATTAAGACAAATGTAATTTAATTTACAATACCTTTCATTTATATATTTAAGGTATCTGAAACTCTAACAAGCCTGACAGCTTATAAATTATGAGTTAAAAATCAAATTTTGCTGTGACTACATTTCTAACAACTTCTCTGATATTATAGTTTCTTGCAGTGTTTCCTATTAAACATCATATGATATGTAATGACTCATTTCTTCTACACAGCAATCTTTCAGAATTCTTTCTAGCTCCAGAATTTCAAGACTTGAGCTCTGTAGGCAGAGCACTATGAAAAGACTAAAATTGTGTACCTAAATTTTTAAACCCATTTCCAGCTTGAAGAAACAGGATAAGGAAAAAAAAAAAAAAAAGCTTACTAGTTAAAAAAAACCTTTGATAGGAAAATTTAGCCCTGTATCTCCAAATGATGATCTGAATAAGCAAACCACTAAGCCAGTGAGATAGTAGCAGAATGGTAAACAAGATAACAAGGGAAGCCTGTGGATGTAAAAAGCAGACCATTTGGGTTTTTCTTGTTTTTTGGAAGTGTAGACAGATCTTAACTTTAAAAACTGGGAGTAAAGAGATACAGAGATTGGATTAAGATCAAGAAACTGGTAGAGTATCCTGCTCAAAAAAAACCCACAGTGCCTTAACACAGTTAGACTTCAACACTTAAGCGGTTAGATATGCAGTCAAGCTGAATGATATGAAGACAAGACGCAAAGAGGTTTGTGAAAATATCTTCAGTAAAAGTAAGATCAGTATTCCAATGTCCTGATTCCAGTTTTCCCCTCTGTTGTACCACTACATGGTTTAATTGAAAGTTAATTTTACTGTATTGCCTCAAACATGATGACCCTGCTATTCCTTCCTACTGGTTAGTACCATCTGTGACTTCACAAGTGAAAACACCTTAAGCACTGAACTCAGAACTTATTTCAACAGGCCAAGAAAACAAATAATTTAGGATGTACTGCACTTAATAAATTTAATTTTCCATACATTTGTGCATAAAATTTCCTCTGATCAACTGTTAAAAAAAAAGTCTTCTTTAGCACCTATTTCTATATCCATTGTAGTGGCATTGAAACTGTGAGGGCTTACTCTCATATTGCACATTTCTGGCCTTTAGCTTTAAAATCTTTAACCTTTTTCTTATTCCTAAAGTTAGTTAGTAGTATGAAGAAGTTACCATATTCATCCAAAAATGAAAGTAAAGTGTGATATATATAAAATAGACAGTCTGAATGGCAAATATTTTTTCTTGAATGAATTGGTACTCATAGCTTTTGTAACCCGTCTTTTTCTTAATCAGGTACATGACTCTCTGTAAACTTTCTTTGCTTGCAAAGGCAAACATAACTAATAATTTCTGTAAAGGTCTTGAGCCCTTCCAACATCTGGTTTTGGTTTACTATAAAAACTGTGTCTCTGATCTCATGTGTTGAACTACTGTATGTTTGCCACTGTCTATTTCCTGTGAAAAAATACATTGAACAATAATAGCTTTTGTTCCCAACCTTCCAGTCACTAGAGCAGCTGAACAAATAATTTTCATGCTTTCATTTGAAATAATTTATTCCATGTATATGTTTGTGTAGGGTCATCATGTTTCATCATTTAAAAATCAAATATTAGAAATTTAAATTACTGAAAACTACATCTAATAGTTTCCTTATGCTTTTAGCAATTCTCTTGACAAAATTTCCTTCCAAAATATCTTCCAGTCTATATATAGCTTTGTGTCAAAGTAAGAAACTAAGAAGAAAATAAAAGGCATTATGAAGAAAAACTAGTAAGCATCATAAATAACCCTGCTCAACAATAAATCACAGGTGCCAACCTATAGTTTTGCTTAGATATTGATAATTTTGGTTTGTTATCTATATAATGGTTAGGATTATGTGTAATTAAACTGTTACATTTAAATACTGGTTTCTTCCATAAATCTAAAAGAACATATATTTATATCTGAGTAACACCTTTTCTGTTCATGCAAACCATCTGTTTTCCTTCAGACTGGAGGAAGAGACTTGGCCCTTGCAACTGCTCATGCTTGCAACTGCCATTGCTTTCCTCATCATTTTCTGCTCCCTCTCGCCCCAGCCTTTTCATTTGCACTGTCCAGATTCCTTCTTTCCTCTTTTAGTCAGAAACCTTCACAGTCGATGCATGCTGTATGTGTGCACTATCATGACCCTCTTTGCTTCCACAGTTCTACATTTTATCAAGTCATGGATTCTTATAGTGCATTTTTACCAATAATTATTATGCTTAATATTGTAAATTACTGAACACTGTCAGGTTCTGCTACATTTTTGTCCTTTTTTTCATTACATTTTATTGAAGCCAGTGCAAACTTGGTGTTGCACCCAAATTGTTAAAGTTATGTTAAGTTCCCAGGTTAAGATCAGCCTAAATTCTATGTTTTCATAATTTCTAATGTCAGTTTTCTATGATTCGCATATTCACAGAATCGTAGGGGTTGGAAGGGACCTCCAGAGATCATTGAGTCCAAGCTCCCTGCCAAAGCTGGTTCCCTAGGCCAGGTTGCACAGGTAGGCATCCAGAAAGGTCTTGAATATCTCCAGAGAAGGAGACTCCACCACCTCCCTGGGCAGCCTGTCCCAGGGCTCTGTCACCCTCACTGTGTAAAAGTTCCTCCGCATGTTGGTGTGGAACTTCCTGTGCTCTAACTTGCAGCCATGTTTCTATTGTCAGAAACAAAATTACATAACTTTAATTTAGAGTGACAAGAAAATTCTTTCTGTTGGATCTGTTAGAGAAATATTAGATGACAGTGGTTGAATTTAAGTTTTATTAATTTTCAGGATTGGATAACTTTTACTTAAGGATTATTTTTTTTGAGGGATCTTCTAAATAATTAATCTCAATTATCAATTAATCATTATTGCTAATCAGTCTCAAAATTCTAAGGAAGCTTCCAGGGTACTAGGAAAAAAGATAACTGTTTACCAATATTTTAAAAGTAAATGGGATATATAGGCTAAGTCTATGTCAGTTAGTTAGCGTCATCCTGATTCCAAGCAAAACCATGTATAAATGAGTAGAATCAATAAAAATGTAAAATACAGAAGCATTACTAATGACAAGCTATAAAGAATAAATGAAAAATAGCTCTTGTCATACATTTTATAACTGGTTAAAAGAGTGTTTCATAAAAATAAATGTATTGATTCAACATTTTAAGATATACATAAATAATTACTAATATTAAAAAGGATTAGGGTTTGTTTAAAACAGCAGCAACAACCTTTGCCAATACTTTTAAAGAGATATTGCAGTTATCAGTTCTTGTCTCGGTGCTCTTCAATACTGTGAAAGATAAAAAGTAATTGATCATGAAGTTCAGAAATGGAACAAAAATAGTGGAGCTGTAAACACTAACAGTGGTATGATTAGCATGACTGATTTTGCAGTGTCAGTGTATTTTAAAAAGGTGCATTTTAGTAACAGTCAAAGTTACAGTGAGGTAGAGGACTGAAAGTGATCTGAAGCAGAAGATGGGATGCTGGAGAAGTTGCTTTCCTTTTCTAATTTGCTATTCAGTTTTGTTCTGGAATAGAGGACTATTGCAAGAGAAGAACTATACTAGAAAAGTCAAGATGATATAATGGTGTTTCCAATAGTTTAAAATATAAAAATTAAAATAATTTACAACACAAATAATGCTTTAGTGATCAGAAATTGACTTTCAAAGCATGATTCAGCATCTTAGCTCTCATAGATAGGAACACAGTCTTAGAAGAGAATCTTCCAACAGAATGACAGAATGACAGATTTTCAAACCAGAACAATAGGATTACTAAATATATTGTTGAATTATCCTTGAGAACTTTGTGACTGAAATAATGGAAAGAAACAAGGTGGAAGTACAAATCAGATTTACGGAAAGCTTTGTACATCATTTAAAGCACATTATCTTACAGAATCAAATGATCCTCCCAGAAAGCCAATTCAGATTTTATATGCATAGTTTTAAAAATATTTTAAAATCTTCAGTGTGCACATACCCTTAAATACCTATGTTTATATGGGCTTATATTTATATTGTGTGGACAACTACATGACAACATTAAATACATTAAGGACTTGTAGAAGGAAGTCAGTTCTTTCATTTTCTTTTGTCCCTCACTTGTGTTTTGTGAAAGTGGGAGGAGTTACCTTTGGGCCAGTTTGCAGTGAGAAGAAATACTGAAGAATAATAATGGTTCATTAGTCAATATAAAAATATTTCTTGTAGAAATGGTCAGGTTGTAAGTAGCAGTTGTACTACTTAAGTTGTAGGCATATATTAAGAAATCATAATATATATTATTATTAGGGAAATCTTGCATCAACCTTCCAATATAAACATATATTACAACAGTATCTAAATATCCTTATTCAGGAGTATGATTCTATGGTACAATTTTCTGTACAAATGTACAGATAGAAAAAAAATATTCCTCCTCCCAGCCCAAAATTTATAATCTAATTATGTGAGTATAAGTATTTACTTTCTTATAGTAGTTCATCGTGAGTAACTCCAGAAGTAATTTTATTTCAATTAAAAATTATTAGCAAAAGGTAAAATATGAAATTCTATCACTTTAGGATTATGTTAATTAACCTCATAGCTAATATCCGTAACTGGGATAAAATATATATAACATTTTAAAATGAGACTTTTAGCTGCTTAATCTGCCTATCAATTTTGCTCTCTTCATATCACCTTTAAATAACAACTCTGCTTCAGTCTGGAAGCATCTACTGGAGCTGGAGCCCAGTACCGGCTCCCACAACAAGATTTGAAAGCAGACAAAATCAATAGTCTTGCTGTTGCTTCTCTAACTGAGGGGGGAAGAAAACAAACCAAAACAAAACAAAAAAATACACAACTCCCCCCTCAAAAAAAGCCCAGCACCAAAATCCACCCTTTTTAAAATCAACTTGTATTAGAATAAACATGCTTGTAATTACATATACATACATATCTAATTTCACAGACATACTACAAATTTTAATTACTTGACAAGAAACAAATATGGTATTACCTTGTAATTTGATTTAAGAAATAGGCATTTGTACATCATATTTAAATATAAAATATACAGTATGTTTAAAGTTGCCAAAAATATGAAAAGTAAATAGAAGTCTTGATGTTAAGTGATGATGGGGTTTAGCATTACCTTACAGAGACAAAGTAAAAGGAAGAAATTTTATTATATTAAAAACAGATAGAATAGAAAGGAATTCACATACATTCATAGGTAAGCCTAGAGGCAGACATAGAGTTTATATACATTTTCATGCATACATCAGAAAGTTTTACACTACAGTATAAGAACATACCTTTCTGGAGCCACAGAATGTCATTACTGGTGCTGAAAAATAATACAAATTTTTCACCCTAACCTTAGGCAATGCTGAACAATGTGTAGCTACTCTGGAAAAAACATAATACAGAGGAGGTAAACCATGGGGAAATGAAAATAACAGAGGGATAGGTAGAAAAAACGGTAGAAAAATAAAAGGCAGGAAAAAAATAAAAGACAGGTAGAAAAATGGTTTTGAAGAAATTAATGAGAGAGAGATAAAGCCTTCAGAAAGGCTGCAGGCCGATGAATTGATAAAGGGAATATCTTTATTATCTATGTCTAAAACAGACTTGTAATAGCCAATATAAACTTATTTCTGTTCATTTTCTATCTATTAGACTTTTTTACACCCCTAGTTAAAATGACCTAAATTTCTTTTCCTTCTGTGATTATCCTTTCCTACCACTACAAATTTGAGTAGACAACAATATCACCATTCTTCTTAACAAAGGATCTCCATTTCCCTACAGATTCAAGAAGTTGTTCTTTGCACCTGTTCTGAATTTCAAATCTTTCGTGAATATAAATCAAGTTTGTCCTCAGTATTTCAGACATTTCTCACCACCAAAAGAAGAGTGAAAATTTAGAAAGTGAAAATTCTATTAGGCTATAACATCTGCTAAATTACCATTATTTAACACCAAATAGTAATTCAAATAAAGTTTGTTCACACTTTTGCTTACACTAGCGGTTGTCATAAATCAGGAAATTTGAAATGTATCCATCATAAGACGCTGGGTTAAACATAAAAATATTAGTATTAGTCATGTCATTTCATTATAAATGCTTTTGTTGAAACTGTCACTGATCAAGGAAGAGGAAGAAGGAACTCTTCTGGCTTTACACATGAAATTATTGGGCCTCAGACACTGATATGTGACCAATTTCTAAGGCGCAATATAAAACTCACTGAGATTGGAATGGGAAAATCCAAGCAAAGCTATTTCAAAATACTTAAGATCAACAAAAAATTTATTGAGTAGGACTACTGGTAGAACTAAAATGAATCAATCCACATTTCCAGTCAAGCAAGATTTTAAAAAGGTTGTTTAAAAGTGAAAGTTTTGGTGAAATGTTGAGAGATATGAGTTTGATACTTATCACTCCTATTAAGTAATGTACTGGTTGTTCCAAACTTCTGAAAATTAGATTTATAAACAAATTAAGGTTCTATTAAAAACAATAATAATAAAATCCACCTGTGGTTCTTTTTAAGAACAATTTAAATTCTTCATATAGAGCTATTCAAAGAGTAGCTGAGAAATATGTCTGATGACATTGTGCATCTAATGGCAAATCTGTGTCATTAATCACAGACAATTTGTAAGTAACACAAAGACTAAATAATGACTTTTCATTGTGATCAAGACAGACATATTTCTCAAATAAATCCTAGAAGATTTGTGTCCTGAAAGTTGCTTCAAATATGTTTGTGAAACTGACACAGAGAATTTTCGGCTGGATCAAAAATAATGCCAAAATCTTCCAAGATTTGTGGCAGTTCAACTCCTAGGGTGAGTGAACTCTGAGGTGTGTTGGGTATTCATGGTACTATTCTGGCAGTGAAGGCTGCAGGGTGGCCTCTGTGAGGACAGGCTGGGGCTGCCCTGTGCTGGACACAGACAGCTCCAACAGACCCACCACAGGGCACAACTGAGCTCCTCAGCCAAGCTGGTGGCACCTCTGGGAAAATGTATTTTAGGAAGAAGAGTATACTGGACACACAGAGGAGGAATGAGAAAGAAAAGAAAAGAAAAGAAAAAACCCAAAATGTGAGAAACAACAGTGTGACTATCCAGGTCAGAAAAGAAGTGTGTGTGTAAGCACTACAATTGTCTGGCAACAGCTAAAAGCATCAGTGTGTTATCAACATTATTCTCATCCTAAATCTAAAACTATATTCAGAACTATACCAGCTACTAGAAAGAAAAATTAACTCTATCATCTCAGTTGAAAACAGGATACAAGACAACAGAGGAACAGATATTTCCCTGCAGCCTGTGGAGGACCCACATCTGAGCAGATTTTTTCCTGAAGGATTTCAAACCTGTGAAGAGGATCCACAGTGGAGCAGTTCATGAAGGACTGCAGCCTGTGAAGAAGGAATGAGGGAAAAGTGTGAGGAAGAAGGAAGGAACTCTTATGAACTGATTGTAACACACCCACTCCCCATCCCCCTGTGGTGCTTGGGATGCAGGGACTGGGGGGACTGGTAAAGATGTAAAGGAGTTGGAAACAAAGGACTGAAGTTGAACTTCAGAAAAGGGGGACATGGAAGGCTTAATTTCCATTTTTGCTTTTGTTACTCACAGTCCAAATATATTTTAATTAGCAATAAATTAAATTAATTTTTTCCATGTCAAGTCTGTTTCACCTGTAATGTTAACTGATAACTAATCTCCGTTCCTTTATCTTGACCCATGAGCTTCATCAGATCTGTCCTGTTAAGGAGAGAGAGTGACAGAGCAAGTGGGTGTGCCACTGGCTGTTGGCCAAGGTCAAGTCACCACATAGTCTACACTGACATGTGACTATATAAACAGTCACAGGTATATTCAGTTTATAGTATAGATGTTTAAAAGATGGAAGACTTTTTAAGAATAAATATACTTGTTCTAACTTAAAAGGATATTTCATTGTTGTCCAAGAAATTATGTCTGGCCTTCAATTTATGAAACAGGTTCCCTTGCTAGTTCATTTCTATTACACTTCAGAAAGAAATTAGTTCAACAGTGAAAATGGCCAGCAAGTTTTTTTGATATTTGCTATTATTGCTACCTATATTCTTTGAAAACTTCATAATAGAGATATTTCAAACTGTGGAATACAGAACATTAATGAAGTCTTGTTACGATATTCCCAGTTTCAAGCAGAGATTAGGGAGATGACAAAGCAAAGATGAAATGAGAAAGCACATAAAGGGTCTTACAACACCAAGAGTTCAGACTCTTTTCTTATAGGTAAGCTTACACATATGACCTCTCTTCTCTATGCCTCAGCTTCCCCATTTTATGAAGTTATTATGGGAAGTGCTTTGAAATACAGGGAGATAACTGTACAAAATGAATTCTACATGTCATAAAATTCTGTGCAATCTTATCCTTAATCATCAAAACAATCTGTTCAGGTAACTAATTTGAATAATAACATGAATCAACATTTTAAGGAATTATAGCTTTTGATTTGCTGCACAGGAAGAATTTTTGTATCAACTATTTAAAAGACCCAAAAGTGGACTGTTTCCAGTCCTTTAAAACAGGAAGACACAATTCAAATAAGCTTTAAAAGTTACAGTAATACTGAAAACAAATGAGAGAGCCTGTTTGTGCAATGAAAGTGCTGGAATATGTTCAATAACTGAAGAAACACTATGAAATTTGGTGTAACCAAAGTACTAGAAGTTAAGCTAAATAAGTTCAGTGAAGCAACTGTATGAAGTAAAAAAATAAACACACTCATTATTTCAGCTCCATTGATCCAAACTTTTTGTGTTAAATAAAAATATGTAGAAGGCTCAGGAGTATTCTAGGGAGTTCAGACTTTTGAACCATTTCTCCTGAGATTTCTCCAGAGCAAACACATTGAAAGAGAGTGGGTATATAAAATTCCATAGCCTCCTATTATTATCAGTTTTATTGATCCCTCTCAACAATCCCTGAAAAAGCTCAACCATGGACACTTAGCACATGAAGTAACAATGTAACAAATAAAGAATATCCCAATGGAAAATTTTCAGTTACAATTAAAAATCCCGTGTTTCATAAAGCTTTTCCCTGACCTTCAACCCTTGAAGAGTGTACTATATACCCATAGATAGATTTGCAAAGAGGCACTCATGATATCTAGATTTTTCAATTACATCGAACAAGAAGCAGTTAAATATAACATAATAATATAATAATATTGTGATATAATGTAATATAATAATATACTATTACAATATATTTTCTTATAATATGATGTGATCTTATATATTGTAATATAATGATATAATATTGCAATATAATATCTTAGAATATTATGTAATATGATATATTCTTTTTTCGTTATACATATACTTATTTATCTATAAACATATTCAAGGTAAAACTTTTTATATGTTATGAAGGCCTAAGATATTACAAAGCCTTCTAAATATGTGATGTTATTATGTGAGAGCAATTTAAGATCAGAAAATACACAGAATTACATAAACAACAAAGTGCATTTACAGGAAACAATTTTGTGTTAGATCACAGAAATCTACACAAAAAAATTTTTCTTAATCTTCACATTTTAATATTCCTGAGATTACAAAATACATTTTCAGATTAAGGCCTTTAGAAATCAGTCTGTAACAATTTCATCAGCAGCCATTATAACTACACATTAAGCAAGACTGTAAAGTTTGAAAACATTCCCATTTCATGAAGAGACTGAACATTCATCTGAAAATGCTATGTGTATGTGACTCAACTATAAAAGTACTGAAGCGCTGAAAATGCAAATAACATAGCTGGGCAATCATCCATCACCACCATGATCAAACAGTGAGAAATACATGTTGGCTGCACACAGTAAAAAAGACATCTATTTATTATACAGATATTTTAAATGTATGAAATGTGTTGGCCAAACATATCCTATTTCTGCTGTGCCAGAACCCTTTGTACAAGAGTTGTTGGTTGGGGTCCACTGAGTCACTGCCCACACCCTGTCTGCCCAGGCAAAAATGCAGGATACATTTAACTGTTTTTTAGAACTTTGTTAGTACAGACATAGAATCACCGACTGTTTTGGGTTGGAAGGGACCTCAAAGGCCATCTAGTTCCAACCCCTCCACTAGACCCGGTTGCCTAAAGACACATTCAACTTGGCCTTGAACACTGCCAGGGAGGGGCCATCTACAACACCTTTGGGCAACATGCGCCAGTGTCTCACCACCCTGACAAGAAATACTTTTTCTCTATATCTAATCTAAATCTACCCTCTTTCAGTTTAAAACCATTAGCCCTCATCTTGTCAATGCATGCCCTTGTAAATAATCCCTCTCCAGCTTTCTTGTAGGCTCCCGTCAGGGGATCCTTATTGTATACATCTCCCATGCATAAAAGGCTACCTGTATGTCTGAATTCCTCTATTTAAATAAAAATAAGTTTTTTGGATGAACTAAGTTGTTTAATTGAGAGTTAGCAGTAAGAATCTTAGGTAATGACTTTCAAGCAGGCATGGATATCTCAGAGACTGTACTGATACAGTGTAACGAGATACAAATTCATACAGCTTTTTGACCCATCTGTTTGAATCTCTGTTTTGTCTAAAATTAATTTCAGCAGCTTTAGTTTGATACATCATGGTAAAAAAAAAAAAGAGTCTTATCCCAAGAATAGGGAATTTGATGGCTTTTCATTTCAAGTGAAAGCTATTTTGGATTTTCAAGAAATCTATAGCGGACATCATCTTAATTTTAAATCTTTCCTGTGATTTAAAAACTAACTATATTGATATTTTGAACACTGTCTTCAAGACCATTTGTTTCTTTTAATACTACTGTAAGATACAGAGCTGGAGGAAACTAAACCTATAATGGTAAGACATAAAAAGTTGCAAGTATATAATTAAAATGTATAGAAAAATGTGATAAAGAACAAAATATATTTGCAAACATTTTCATGTTTCAGAAATATTTTGATTTATGATTTATTATTTACAAAAAATTTAAAACACATAATGTTAATTTCAGAAAAAGATCTTGAGCTATTTTTAGGCCTTAGCAAAACCCTTGTGAAGAGATCAGAGACATATCACAATGACAATAAGCACAGACTAAATTTGCCCAGAACCAGGCAAATTAAGTTATTTGTATAAATAGAGATATTTTATCTGTGTGTGGTTTGTTGGGGTTTTTTTTTCTGTGATTTAAGATTAGCTATAATGTAATTCTTAGAAACAGTTACTTATTTACAGTTAGCATGGAAAATTCCTGACCTTATTTTGAGTATTTTTATGATATTAAATCAGAAGAGATTTAATTAGACTACTGTATTTATTTTTGTTCGATGAGTCAGTGATTTCTGTAAAAGTAACACATGTAAACTATATTAATTTAATCATGCAGTAGAAGTACAAAAATGTGTTGTTACTGATTAAATGATTACTGCAACATCTCACAGACATCAGGAAGAATTATGGGAGCAATTACAGGAAAAGCACTTGATGGCAATAAATAGGGAGAAAAAGCAAAACCTCATAAAGAACTGGAAAAAGTTGTAAAGCAACACTAGAGGTAATTTTACAGTGGCTTAGGATGATTTCAGTGTGAGAAAAAAACACTTCCTTTTAACACTTCCTTTTAAGGAACACAGTTGACTGTAATAAAAACTAAATTCAAAATTTTGGTTGGTTTTAATAATGTAGCCTTCATGGACTGCCCATTGCATTACTCCTGGCATCAGTGAGTCTGAAAAGCTATCCTATACCATTTGTATCTTTTCCAGTTGACTGTTCTTCTAAATATTTACTTTTGAGCTTTTGAAAAAAAAATGCAAACATTGCCATTTTCATAACTTTACAGTGCATATAATTTCACAACAAACTCTCTTTTTTTGGAACCAGATTGGGGTTTCTCTTGTTCTGAATAATGAGTGACCCTTTAGATGAACATTATAGGAAAGTACTGACATGACCATTTGACATATATTAGAATTCTATTTTCAGAGCAATGAAGAGAGAGTTTACAATGGAATAAGAAGGGAAGTGTGATTTAGTAAATAATAAAATGACTAGGTAAGTAATAAATTGGCTATAAGAAACATTTATTCTTTAACATAAGAAAATGTAAATAGTAAACTACACAAGGAAGAGAAAAATACTTTGATAGTGACCATCTAATTTTTAAAGTAGAAAAATTATTATTTTGTAATAGGTTGTTGGATCTCAGTTGCAATATTAGAATCAGAATGGGTTGGGTTGGAAGAGGCCTTAAAGATCATCTAGTTCCAACCTGCTGCCATGGAGTTCTTCACATCTTAATTTGAAGAAACCAATTAGAATTGGAAAGGTCAAGCGATCTCTTCTTTAAGTTGCATTTGGAAAAAAAAAAACCAAAAAACTATGCTAAGCCTACAGACTTCATATGCATTTATATTAAATTACAAATTCAGAAAACCATTTAAGCACATAATTAGTTATAGGCAAGTGGTTAAGTACTATTGACTTCAAGTTAAGCTTGTACTTAATTTCTTTGCTGACTCAGACTCCAAGATGTTTAATAAATGTTGGATTTCTTTAGAACAGGATAAAATAGTCATACTTTTGCGATTTTATTTGGTTTAGTTACATAAATGCCGGTTCTTAATAGGTTTTTTACTACTTGTCTTATAGCCTTTGATAAGTTTATCTGCTCAACGAGTCTTTTACTTTACAGGTAGGAAATGAAGTACAGAGAAGCTGTCAATATGCCTACACTGATAGCTTAGACAGATTTGAGGTGGATGAAGTCTGGTGGATGTGGTTGGAAAATCAGCAGTGCAGCATATTCCACTGCTGCTGAAGAACACAGGATCCCAGACAGGCTTGTGTAAACTTGTTCAGGAAATAAAATTTTTTAAGGGATATAATAATTCAGAAGACAAAATTTATATACATCCACATTTATAGCTATATTGTACATGCACATATGTACATGCATACTATATATATACACATACATGTGTGTATACATTTAAATATTCAAATATTTTTACATATACATACACATGCAAAACCGAAAATGAGTAAAAAAATATACAATGTAATGTTTCTGAGGCCAAAGAACAGACCAATCAATTGATTTATTAAAGACAAGAGTGGTTAAAGCACATGATAATATCACATACATATTGAAGGACCAATACAGTAACACCCTGGGGTTTTTCTCTCTATAATAGCCCTTCTTTCTATAATAAGATGAAATGTAGACGGATTTTTTTAAGTCATCATTTATTTATGAGATAGCTTAAGTCTAATGCAAAACTACTTAAGAAACCCAAATGTCTCATCTAAATTTCCAAATGAGTACAAAGTATTATTAGAGCATTAGTCTTCCAAATGCAGACATTACTGGCAAAAGAAAAGGAAACTGAAATCTCAGGCAATCTACGCCTATCCTTTCTTCCACTGAACAAGGAAACTGCCTGGTTTTAACATGCAAATCCTCTCTTTGTTTCTATATGCCTCTGTTGTGGGTCATAGGAAGCCTCTGCAGAAATGAGAGCTCCATAGCATTAACTAATTAATCTTAACAGTTGCCATGTAAGGTAAATTGGTTTTATTATTGCCCATTTTCCAGATGGGAAATAGACTGATTTGTTTAAGGTAATGCAGTGAGGCAATGGCAAAGGAGAGGAAAGTAGTCACGTGTTATGTTCAAAGTTCAGAGCATCTCAGCAGTAACCTGATCTATTTTAGACATCAGTATAGTTTCATTGTCCATAATCCCATGCATTCAGATTCTGGACTGAGTTATCACATCAGCAAAAGCAATGTTGTAAAGAAAGGGTATGAAAACTCAGATAGTCTACACTGCTGTCCACACACATGACTGTCTTCTCAAACTGTGCTTCAAGGACAAACCCTAAAGGCACCAAGCCCTATCTGATTTCAAATGTCACTAGATACCATAAATTCCAACTGTTATCCCTTTTATCTTTTCCCTTGCACTTTACAGGAGACAATTTCTATTTCTTCAGACTCTGTTTTCCCCTATGCTTTATCAGCTGCTTTATGACAGTCTTAGAGCTGTACTTACTGCTAGATTCACTTTGCAATAAAGTTGGCTTCATCATAAAAATTTGGTGGTGTTGCTTGCACTGCCAGTATGTCTCACATTTCCAGGACCATCTTTATGGCATACTCCATCCTTCAAAACACACAGCTGAGTCTGAGGCATGGTCTGAATCTAACAAATAGGAGGCATACCTCTTTCTGTAGAAGAAATTCTAGGAGGAAGAATAAGCTTCCAGGGAGATTTTTACAGCTAAAGTAAAAGGTCACCATTCATTCACACTGGCAAAGCAGCAGCTAGCTGGCATGGAGACAGTGCTGAAAAACATTCAAGGCACTGCCATGGGGGCTATTTCACTACAGGTAAAGAATGATCAGTTTATTTTAAAAAAACCCCAAAACTTCTGACTATCACCTCATCCAACCACCTGCTCAAAGCCGAGCTTAATACAAATTTAGATTATGGTGCCTACATCCTTCATTCAGGTGAAGAGGTTGGTTGGGACAAGAGCTATCTCCATGGCTTCTCTCTTTCTACCCATAATCCATGAAGAAGGACACTTCTACGTGGAAAGAATGCCTGAGTTTCTGGAGAGGTAGTCATTATGTCAGGACCTATGGAAAGGCAGATTTCAGTCTAAAAAGGTGTTGTAGAAAGAGGAGAGCCTGCTCATGGAGGCACAGCAAGCAGCTGCTTGAACAGGTTTTTGTTGTTAAGGAGAGAAAGAAATAGCTGCTGCTGCCCTATCTTTTTCTGGAATGAAAGAAGCAGCAAATGGAAATGGAGGAAAAGCTGTCAGTAAACATCTGGAATATGGTAGTTGGCATGGTTCAGCTATAAGCCACCATGTCATGTGTGAGTGGTAGATGTGGTATGCGTCCAGATTTTCCACACTAGCCAACCTTGCCTCCTTTGCAATGGGATGCAAAATAGGTTTGGGATATATCAAAGAGACAGAAAGATCTGTTTCTTCTTTTAGTACTATTTAACTGGTAATAGACTTTACTGTCTGCAAACAGTATCCCTGCTTTTTTCTGTGGCAGAGAGAATGTGTAGACTGACAGGTATGATGGAATGAGAATGTATACAGAATTATGAAAAGGCTTTCAATGTATTGACTTGTGCTTGCCTTTGAGCAGGCATGTAGACCTCTGGATAAATTACTGAGGAGCAGAGTGACTCCAGCTAAAGCCAAAAGCTATACAAGTGTTTTCCAAGGCATAGAAATAGATGTTAGAAGGGGGCAGATAAATTTAACTAAATGAACATGTCTATTTTGGAAGAGACATTCAGCCTCAGTTTATATAAATCATGGTTTCATACTATTTATTGTTGTAAAAACATTTTGCTGTTGCAGTCTGTTCAGTTTTCATAGCTCTACAAATTTGGCACGTTGTATCCTTTGGTGTATGATATTTGAGTACCCCAGCAGTTCCAATTGGTTTACATAGTGAATTACCTGTGTTGTTGAAGATTTATGTTGAAAGAGTTCCTGTAATAAAAAGTACTAATGGCCAAAGCTAAATTCACAAAATAATAGAATCATAGAATCATTTAGGTTGGAAGGGACATATAGTCCCCTGCTTAAAGGAGATCAAACTAAAGCAGGTTGTTCAGGGCTGTGTCCAGTCAAGTCTCAGACAACTCCAAAGACAGAGACTCCACAAACTCTCAGGGCAGCCAGTTTCAGGATTTGAGCATCTTCATGGTAAAAAGTTTCCCCTTATACATAGTTGTCACTTCCCATGTTCCAATTCGCATCCATTGCTTCCCATCCTATCACTGTGCAACCCTGGTAAGACTGTGGCTCCATCCAGTCAGCTGCACACAGAAACAAAGACTACCCTGAGCCTCTTCTTGTTTCCTCAGCTTTTCCTTATACATCATGTGCTCCAGCTCCTTGACCATCTTGATCACTCGCCACTTGACTCACTTTAGCATGCCGATATTTTTTCTTGACATGGGGAGCCCAAATCCAGACAACACTTCAGATGCCCTCTCACAAGTACCAAATAGGGGGAGAAGGATCATGCCTCTGGACCTGCTGACCACATTCTTAATAATAGAGCTGAGGATAAAATTGATCTTCTTGCTGCTGAATATCCACCGGGGGCCTGAAATTATTTTTGATTCAAAGCTGCTTTCTAGCCAGCTGGCCTTCCACCAGCTTCTACCATTGCATGGTGTTACTCCTCCTCTGGCACAGGACTTTGCACTAGCTTCTGTTGAACTTTATAAGGATTTTTTTAACCCATTTCTCCAGCCTGTCCAGGTCCTTCTGAACAGCAGCCCTGCCTTCCAGTATATTGACCACTTCTCCCAACTTCGTACCATGAGCAAACTTGCTGAGAATGTATTCTATCCTATCACCCAGTCCTTTAATGCAGACATTGAACAGTATCAGTCCCAGTATGGATCGCTGAAGGATGCCACCTTCTACGGACCATCGGATAAATTTTGCACCACTAATGACAGCTCTTTGAGTTTGGCAGTCCAACCAATTTTCCATCCACCTCATTATCCATTTATCCAGAATGGATCTCACCAGTTTCATGATAAAGAGACTTTGTGAGAGTGTCAATGGCCTTGTTAAAGTCAAGGTATATGGCGGTCACTACTATCCCTTTGTCTGCAACACCAGCACTCATCACAGAAAGTTCAGCATTACTTGTGCATGTTAAATCTATGTTGTCTGCTTACAAGCATGTTTTAGTCCTTTAACAGCTTCCTAGATGATTTATTCCCTCACCTGCCCAGTCACGGGGGTGAAGCAGACCTGCTTATAGTCCTCTGGATCTTCCTTCTTGCTGTTTTTGATGATAGTTCTGACATTTGGTTTTTTTCCAGTCATTGGGAACCTCCTCCAAAATTCAAGACCTTTTGAAGTGGTTAGACAACAGCCTTGCAGTGATACCAGCCAGCTCCAGCAGCACCTTCAAATACAACCCATCTGTTTGCAGAGATTTGTGCATGCCTAATTGGCTAATCATAACTTTGGATAATGGAGTTGGTATTTCACCTACTTTTCTCTCTTGAAAAGGGAAAAAAAATAAAGTAGATATTCAAGCATTATTAAAAAACAATGCAACACACACTCAGATATAATGTTAATTATAGATTTTACATCTCTTTGCCCAGTTAGGGCCAAATGCCACTGAAACAAATCTGACACCTTCTATCAGAAAACTGTGGTATTTTGTAAGCTTTTGAAAATAGATACAAAGCAGTGATTAAGACTAATGCACATATTCTGTGAAACTCAAGGGCAGTGACACAATGTAGACATCTCAAAGAAAAATACAACCCTTGGTAAAAAAAAAAGTTGAAGAATTTAGGATACTCACACATGCTAATAAAAACTACTGTGATTAATAACCATCACACACTAAGATAAATAAGAAATATTCCTAGCTGGAATTAATTGATAAAGAAAATCCAATAAAACTTAGATGTCAAGTTTTTGCTTGAAAGAGTGACTACATTAAAAGAAGACTAAGGTTTGGATAAATTCTTACGTACACAGTCAATAAACTACAGTTACAGAGTATCTGCATATTTTATACACACATATACAGTAATAGTTTAAGAAACTGGACCCAAATTGTGGGTAAGATAACTATTATTTGCTTAGAATCATGTGATACAAATACTCAGAAAGAAATATACATTTTATATTATGTTTTGTATTTTATTTTCCGTGTAGTGGTCCAGTATTTAGTTCACTAAAACAGTTAGCATTAGGATTCTGACAAACTCATAACTGCTACTCTGTTTAAATAAAATATAAATTCAAAAACCCACAACACAACTCTGAAGAACCCTTTTTTAAGGGTTTTTAAGGGCCCCAACTTAAGTACTATTATGCCAACATTATGCCTTTGTTCATTTCTTTCTGATAGGCAGAACTGTAGTGCTTAATATACAGTATATACTGTAGAGGAGCAGATGCAAAGATGTGTCCACATCACATAACTTGAAGTGATGAATTTGATATAGTCCTGTTTGCCCTTCCTTTCATTGCTTTTTCTTCTGAACCATCACAGATAATCTTTTATTCTGTCCTTAATTTTCTGATGACACTCCATAACTAGGTTTATGAATCTTTGATTCATGCAATCCTTCATCTTTCTAATGTGGCTGGGGGAACAACCATTTTTTACAGGAATTGTAAGCTAACAAATCATGCCCAGAAGTCAGATGGATTTTTAATTATTGTGTGATTAACACTGAAAATTAATTGGCTCTAATAAAATCTTTTGGGCAAATATAATTCTTGAATCTTTTTAAAATAAAACAAATCAATACTGTTTAGCATTTCATCAACGCTAAAACATCCAGCCAAGTGACATCCAGCTCAGTATTGGTGTGTTCTATATTCCAAAATTTAATTGAATGGGAAGCTCAGAAGATGAGGAGGCAAACACCAGGAGAAAATAAGGAAGAGATAATAATGTGTCCATTATTTGATTGACAATACACACATTGTTTTCAGGACACTGACAAACATGTCAATATCAAAATACTTTACACCCTGAATAAACTCACAAAAATACCATTCCTAAATTATGCATTTTAATCTTAGTAGGAAATGTTTTTAATCACCTATTTTGATATGCCTTTTAGCTTATACTTCTCACATAAGTACCAATACATATATTGTTGTTATTAGATGTCTGAGCTTCATATCCATTGGACCCGTAGGCATTAAACTGAAATGCTCTGAACAGCTAGATAGTCAATTGACCAAAGCATCTGCTTAAGAATGAGAAAAAACAGTCTAGTTACCATTAAACATTTGGTCTCTTCATGGGGACACAAGCACACAAAATAGAGATGTGGATTTGACGGGTAGACCATCCAGTGGGTAAGAAATGGCTGAAAGGATGCGGACAAGGGTTGGTGGTCAATGGGTCTATATCCAGGTGGAGGCAGGGAACAAGCAGTGTACCCCAGGGTGTCTGTCTTGGGAGCGGTGCTCTTTAACATCTTTATCAATGACGATGGCAATGGAATTGGGTGTACCCTCTGCAAGTTTGTGGATGACACCAAGCTGAACAGTGTGGTTGACACACTAGAAGGAAAGGAAGCCATCCAGAGGGATCTTGACAGGCTGGAGAGATGGGCCCGGGTGAACCTAATGAGGTTCAACACTGCAAAGTGTCAGGTGTTGCACTTGCGCTAGAAGAATCCCAGACATAGATACAGACTGGGAGAAGAGCTCCTTGAGAGTAGCCCTGTTGAGAAGGACCTGGGCATTCTGGTGGATGAGAAACTGCCCTTGTGAAGCCCCATCTGGAGTACTGTGTCCAGATCTGAGGCCCCCAGTACAAGAAATATGTGGAACTGTTGGAGAGGGTTCAGAGGAGGGCCACGAAGATGATTAGAGGGATGGAGCACCTCCTCTATGAAGAGTGGCTGAGGGAGCTGGCTTTGCTCAGCCTCAAGAAGAGAAGGCTGTGGAGGGACCTCAATGCAGTACCTGAAGGGAGCATATAAACAGGAGGGGAATCAGCTTTTTAAAAGGGTAGATAATGGCAGGACAGGGGGAAATGGATTGAAGCTAAAGGAGGGAAGGTTTAGATTAGATATTAGGGGGAAGTTTTTTACAGAGAGTGGTAAGGGGCTGCCCAGAGAGTTGGTGGATTCCTCATCCCTGGAGGTGTTCAAGGCCAGGTTGGAGGAGGCCCTGGGCAACGTTGTGTAGATCCAGGTCTGGAGGTTGGTGGCCTTGCCTGTGGCAGGGGGGTTGGAACTCTATGATCATTGGGGTCCCTTCCAACACAGACCATTCTATGATTCTATGATTTCCCATGTGTTCATAACTACAGGTAGACTCCCAAATTTAGAGGTGAAATTAGAGATGAATCCCAAGAGTGTGATTTCAAAACATTCTCAAAGTATTTAAATTATTTATATCTTTCAGGTACCAAAGCTTTTTTCCTTCAGTTATTTACCCTGCATGCTGATTCCCTTCAGAATCTTCCACATTCACATTTACTCTTCAGTTTTTATTTTAAATAACAAACTGTGAATTTTCAAAGTCTAAATCTTTGTCTAAAAATATTTTTTATTTTCATAGTTGTGATGAAATATACAGCAACTTTTTATAAGTCACTTAAGCAATCTTTGTGTAATATGAAGGATGTAATTCACCTCAATTTTACCATAGCTTTCAACACTGCCTCCCAAAATGTCTGAGTTAAGACATTACAGTTTGGGAAGATATACAGCTAGATGGATGAAAATGGTTAAAGTTTTGGTAGTGGTTAGTGGGGGCCAGGAAGCACTGTAGAACCACAGAAGTCTATAATGAGACCTCTCTTCTTCAATATCTTAATCGACAACTGAGAGAGGGCAATGGAATGTACTCTTATCAAGTTCCTAGATGACACCAAAGTGGGGGGATAAGTCAGTAGAGTTGAGGGCAGGGATGCTACTCAGTGGGATCTGGACATACTGAAGGAATTGACAGACATGAACCTTATGATATTGTACAAGGACAAAGGCCAATTCCTACATCTAGGAAGAAAGAAGCGCTTGCACTGATAGAGGTTGATGGGCTGCCTGAGGAGCAGTTATGCTGGAAATGACCTGCACTGTGCCCAGGAAGGAAAAAACAGCAACCACATCCTAGGATATATTAGCAGGAGCACAAGCAAAAGACTGAGGAAAATTATTATCCCACTTTGATCAGCATTCATGAGATCACAATTGTGTCTACTTATGGGTTATCCACTGGGAAAAAATACAAAGATAAACTGGAATGAGTTAATTGGTGGACCATTGTCAGGGACCTGGAGCTCCTGCCCTGTGAGGAGAGGCTGAACAACCCTTGCTTGTTACGCCTGGAGAAGAGATGGTTTTGGAGGTACCACACAACATCCTTCCAGTAACTACAGGGAAATCACTGAGGTTGTGTCAGGCTTTTAGCAATAGTGCATGGTGAGAGGATGAAAGGAAACAGACATTACTTGGAAGAAGGCAGCTTTAGAGTCAAGTATCTTTATGAGGACAATCAAGCGCTGGATGAGGTTGTATTAGGCTGAGTAAAGCCCTGCACAACTTGTTCTGACCTCATAGCTGAGCCTGTTTTGAGCAGTAAGTTGGACAGAGACCTTCTGAGGTCCCTTCCAACTCGAATTTTCCTATAGTCCCATCATTCGATGATTCTGCATTATTCATTTTTGTTAAAGACATAGTCTTCTTGTGGTTGTCAGATATACTAAAGAGTTCACATTTGTCAGCACATATTGCAGTTCTTTTCTGTGCTTAAGGTAACAAAATAACCCTAGCAACAAATGGTTTCCACTAGAAAGTGCTGATTTTTTAATAGAGCAAAACAAGGATGACTTGTAGAGTACAGCTTCGTGACACATTTACAAGGATTCCCTGTACAGGAGGCTGTTCTCAGGTATGGGATGTTTGTAAATGTAAAACACAGTTACTTGATTGTCTGTTTAAATTAAGCCCATATGCTGAGATATCAGCTCCCTGAGGTCCAGAAAGTATGGATGTCTACTGTCATTCTCAATACTGACAGACATTCCACGTGTAACGTAATTAAATTTAGATGTCTAGCCTTAAATAAAGATGGTTCATGGGCTGCAACCAAGTCAAAGATTTTACAGTATTACTTAATCCAATCATTTAGTCCTGGTATGAAGACCCTAAAATAGATTACATTATCTGTACTCACCTGGTATACAGAAAGAAACTACTTTTCTGGAAATAGGTGGTAGATACAATAAATATAACTTTGATTATACTAGGACCAACACCTATGTCATAAATTTTCCCGAGAACTGCTTTTCTGCCAGTCATACAAGATTCTGGATAGCAAGCAGGAGAATTAACAAAGAGATTGCTGCCTTTATCTTATGAAATATTTTCTTCAGAAAAATGATCTCCTCTGCATGCACAGATTTTCAGAGAAGGTACACACCTGAAGAAAAAAAAATAACCAAAACCTAAAGAAAAACTACCCAGTTGATTTTGTCCTTCCAGTCCTCCCCTTAAATATTTAACCAGAAAATATTATTTTTCTACCAAATGAGTTTATAGTTGTTTCTGTTACTAGGAAACCCAGATCACAATGTCTAGAACAATTACTAAATCCAGTTTCAAATATAAACAAATGCTACAGGCAAAAAGTCCTCTGGTACAAATGGCTGCATGCGCCATTGGGTAGGAAGATTAATATCCTCAACAGAAGTAAGTAAATCTAATAGCCTGAAAAACATGGCATAGCATTTAGAAAAAAATACTTGTCCAGCAACTTTCAATTATTTTTTATGATATGTTTATTTCAGGTGGATTATGGTTTTACATGAAATTCTATGAAATATTTTTGTTGAGATGAGGGTACCCTACAATTAGACTGCAAATAATGCACAACGACTATGATGCAGGCTACTGAGAAACCTCTTCTGACTCATGCAAGATGCTCAAAATTCTAAAGCATAAGTGCTGCAGATTCAACATTTTCAAATTAGTCCTATGAAAAGCTATCTATCCAGTGTAGCAGGCCTACTTTTTTTTTTTTTCCTCAAATGAAATATCAATCTCCTCATTACCCGTCACTGCCATAAAAGGTAGTATTCATTGAAAATTTTAAAAAAACAACTGCTATATTTTTATGCTGTTATACATCTTATATGTAGCCTGCACAAAAGCAACGTTTTTTTCTTTACCTCATCTAGCTAAAGCTTAAAATAAAAAAAACATGAAGGAGAGAATTAACTAATGAACAGCAGTGATTCATGTACTTACTTTTCTATATATTTTACTTACCCAGCTAAAGAATAATGGGAGATGGAAAATGGAATCATTCAAGTTGTATTGAAGAGAGATAAACAGCCTGAAAAGACATACTTGGAAGGATATTAATTGTTATGACAAAAGGAAGATCCGCCTACCCGCAGCCGACACCTACTCAACAGCACAACCTCAGACACTATTAACTTCTGTTTGACTTAAGTTTGTACAGATTTTTGACAGTTGTCTCCCTAGCACCATCTGGTGTCTGCCAACTTGTAACTTGTGAGAATGCACCAAATACAAAATGAATTCAGCTCATGGCCTCATGGGACAGAAAAATTTACAGCAGGCATCTCCACAAAGGCTCAGAAGAATATTAGATGGGCTGGAATAAGTATACATTATGCTTATGATTTTCACCAACCTATGTTGGAGAAACATTGAACAAACACATATTTGCCTATGTCTCATGTATACCTTCTGTTGGAATATGCAGGATGATATGAACATGGATGTTCATGTTAGCTGGATTTTACATAGGAAATATTTTCTCCTCCAGTCCAAATTTTACTTAGAAGATATGCTAACTACATTTCAGCTAAATGGTACTTTAGCCACCTTCAGCTTACATGGCATATGAAAAAAACATCACATAATATATACTTTTCCAATAAAAACATATTGAAAAGATATTCAGTATAGCCTTAAGAACTGGAATGCTAATTTTTTTTTACAATGCATAGCTGTCGACAGCAATATCAGGGCACAGCTGTGCAGAAAATGATTCAACCTCCATATGCTGCCACTGTGTATACTATACCGTAATTCATAAATATGAAGAGTGAAAGTATCATTATTCAATGTCCCTGAAGAAAATGAGAACCTATGTTTTTTTAGTATTCATCCGTTTTGCAGAATGGTTTAATTTAATTTTAATGTATGCATTATTTTTTCTTAGGGAAAAAAACACAACCTTGAAATGGTAAAATAATCAAATACT
>CM036906.1:34266579-34424079 GCA_020800305.1 Porphyrio hochstetteri
AAGAACACTATGGAGCAAATCCCCTGTTGTCAGTTTGCTACAGAACTCTACACCAATAGTAATTTTGTAAAGGCTTATTGAGTTAGCTTCCACAGACTGCAAGTGCAAATTTTGTATATGAAATAGGAACTGAAGAACTACAGAAAGCTGACATCCATCATTTCACTGTCAGATATAAAAGCTTGTTTTGAAGTCCAGAACCACTGGTCAGCTCCTCTCTCTAAAATAAAAATATTAATACTTAAAAAAATGCCAAACCACAAAATAAAAATAAAACCCAAAAAAAGACTGAAAAAGTGTTGTGTCTTGTAGAAATCTGTATTCCATATTATATAAGCCTGTACTCCATATTATATGAGCAAGGAGTTAACACATCCTTTATACATCCTTTATACATCGTCTAAAAAGGATGTATAAAGATCTACAAGCTCACATGATAGGGCACATTTCTGCCCATATCCAGATTGCACAGTCTGAGAGTATAAGCCCCAGTTGGTGGATGGATCCACACTGTATATATGTACTATATGTATATGTTTTCCACTAATTGGCTTTCATCCTGATCAGCCAGAGAAGGAAACAGGATAAGGCCTTTGATGCTGTCTGTGTCTATATGAGTGCTGTGTTTTCTGTCTGTATTGGTCTGTGTACATATGTACATGCATTGTATGTATATTTGCTTCTATGCTTGTTGAGAATATGTGCTCAGACATTCTGTTGGCTGGTCTTGGAAACACCCACTGCAGCAGCTTCTCCTCTGTTGAGTGAATCAACATATGCAAAAGTTCCTTTGCCTACAAGCAAAAACACCCAAACAGAATAAACTTCAAGGAATGATTAACTGTTGAAACACATCTGAGGAGAGCTAATTAAAAGCTATGTAAATGAAAATTATCACTTTTCTACAGTAGTACAACACACAACTGAGAAAAATCAACTGCGATCTGCTGTGTGACTTCGTAAGAGAAAACAAAGACTGCATGATGTGACAAGGAACTTCCATTCTGTTCTGTTTCACCTTTTTACAAGGACTCTGCAATTAGTTACCAAAAGGGAAAGAAATCTAAACTTCTTATATCCCAAACGCACAAGGAGTGTTTCCAGAGTCTTGGTATCAAGGGATTTCATCTGCCATTGAGACTATTCTGTTGCTGTTCTGCCACTATGTAAAAGAAGTGTTAATGAAAAAAAAGTGAAAGTAAAGCTTTAGAAATATAGGCTCCCTGTTCATCCTAGTTACTAACTTAGCTGGCTGAAACTGAGACAGACCTCCAACATTCCGTTCTTCCTTCTAAAGCAAACTGCCCAAAAAGAGTAAATTGAAAAGTCCAGCGGCAGGCATAGTATGAGAGAGGTATGGGCATTTCTGATATCATTCTTCATATTCATCCATTTTGTCTGCAATATATAATAGCCATGACATTTATGATGAAAGGTTTTAAATGGGTATAAGAGCAAGGATGAAAAAAAAGGGAGGAGAAAGACTACATAAAAGCTAGGAATTGTAGCTGCAATCTGCTTCTTGATGAGGAGACAGAAAAGCAAAAATATTTATATTCATATCTTGACCTTGACTGATAATCTGTCAGGTCCATCATGTGGAGCAAGTACAGTTGGTAACATGCTTTTCAGTCCTAAATCCTTCAACAACCAAAATTGTTTGCTTTCGTTTCTTCTCGTGAAAGGGCAGGGGTACGCAATTTTGTCCTGGTAAGAAGATGGGACACTGATGAGAAATGCATATGGACAGAGACCTGTGACTACACTTGTATTAACACTATCACTTAGAGCTTGGCAATGACTTTTCAGCTCCATTATAGAGATGTGGCCACATTCTCCCCACAAATATTTAGGGAATATTTGTCCTATGTACAGATCCCCACAGCCACTCTCTCTTTGCTTCCCCATGTATAACAAGGGCATGTAAAAGGCATTTTTTGCAAAATGACAAAGTTTCCTGTTTTAAAACAAGAATGGAAAAATCTCATTTTACTATATCACAAGATATTAATTTATTTACCAGCAATTTCATATTTCACAGTCAAATGACAAAGTTCTGCAATACCAGAGGAAAATCATGAATCAGTTTTTAAGGAGAAAATAATAATTGACGAGTTATGCACTATTCAGAGTGCTGAACTCTTACACATAATAATATATCTTGAAATACGATCAATATAGAATGTACATTTCATAGAGCAACTGAATGTACAAACTCTTTGAGAGTTCTTGCACCAATTTTGAATTTGTTTTTTTTCTAGCTTCAGCTACCACTCCTCAGACCACACCCAACAATAACCTGAACAAAGAAAAGAAAGGAAGAACAATCCATGACACTAAACTCTCACTTATAAGATAGTCAATTTACCTGTTCACAGCATTATTTTTTCTTCTAGCCTGATCTGTCATATGCCTAACGATGGAATACAAAGGCTTTGGTTCCAGTCAAATATTTTGGGTGACCATAATATGAAACAAACTTGCCTGACAAAAGCAAAACAGTGGGTACTCCTCATATACCCAAGAGGTGTTTTCACTTCTTGTTAATACAGCAGCACATAGGAGAAACTTAAATGAGTGCTATCAGTTCCAAATGAAAACATAAGCAGGGCACACTGTTGAAAGTGCTGCCATTCACAGCGGTAGTTTGCACCACGGTTCAGCAAGCCATTCAATTTCGTAAACATGTATCAAGAGCCCTTCCAGAAGATAAGAAGAGGTCGCTCCAGAGGCTTATTGTGAGTAGTTGAGGATCTCATAATGCAATGTTGTAGAAATGTTCCAAGTACATTCACCAGCTATAAAAAAGTTTTGAAATTATATTTATACCAGCTGAAAACTAAAGTTAATGAAATTATACTTTTCACAACTGACATTCTTTACAGCAAGGGAAAATTCAGAGACATGATCCATGTTATACTGCACACACAGTGTATGTAGGCAAAACGCAACTCAGGATGAGAAATTGCCCTGAGGATACCGGTGCACCCAAGTAAGCTCCTTTTTCCTGTTTCCTCATCAGAGCAGCTATGCAGAAGCTGATAATGTTGGATGCTGCACTCTATGCATACTACATGTACTGAAGAGAAGTATTCATCAACTTAATAATATGTCTCTGTAGATTTTATTCATTAAAATTATATATTGCCCAATTTTCTAGTTCTTGTTGGTATTTTTACCTAATTAAAAAATATTAGAAATTTTCAAGTGTTTTAACCATCTATGCTATCTATCCAATTGCTAGACAGCAACAAGTAGATGGTTTCATTTTTATGAAATAAACCAAAATTGCTGCCTTGCAGTAAAGCCTCCACACCTTAACCAAATGCACCATGTGTAGAGCAGCGCCTGCTATGGTTCATTATTTAGACAATCTTCCACTAGCTTATAATGAAATAGAGGAGGCATTTTGGGGTGAGATTGTCAAAGATTGCAAACAGCACTGTACACAATTCCGGTGACACATCACTAATCCATTACTTACAGGAAAGGCATTACCAACTCATTTCACAGAGGGAAAGGAATCTATACCAATGTTATTCTGTAACATAGTCCCAGCTTGACAATTGAAATTTTATTTTTAATTGTCTTTATGCTGATATAAAAAAAATGCATCTAAATACTCTGTAATATAAGCCTGGTCCTTAAAGTGCTAACTTTGTAGATCTGCACACCGTACTCGCAGATTACCACATTTTCTGTACTTCAAAATTAAACTAATTCTACACCCAGGTCTATTAATTTTATTCAGTATAAACATAAGCTACAAAATGGCATATCTTCCTTTATAATACTTCTAGGTGTTAGGTCATAAAAGTCACATGGTATTTTTAGACTGAACTAATCAGGAAAAAAGTGGCGGGTTTTAGTTAGAATTTTCTCCCCACCATGTGTAAATATATTTCAGTGTAATTAACACAGTTTCCATAGTAAAAAAATAAATAAAATAAAAATGTATTTAGCCTTCATACACAGTATTGTTTTCAAAGTATTTTGCACATTGCTTTTGATAGTTTTGCTACAAGATCTTTTGCTACTCCTATTTTGTGGCTGAGCTTTATTAAAGCATTGACGTACCTTCTTTTAAAGTTCTGTGAAATCAGATTTAAGAGTGACAAAGGCATCATGCCAATGAGCTTCTTCAGCTATAGGAACATTCTGATCGTCCACTGAAGGGTGCCTGCACTGCTGAACAATTGTCTTTTGGTCTTCCAGCTGTGTATTTAAATCAATAGAAAAGACAGAGATAAGAATAAGTAATGATCTAAATACTCTACAAAGAAGTTAACCTTTCCATCATTCTATATTGTTGTGTGCTACTTAATACATATTTACTTCTATCAAGGTATCTTATTGTTCCATTAGCTTACGCACTATATGCACCAGAGAAATCTTTTTGTAGTGAGCTTTTTAATAAATCTTTAACAAGGATTTCTTGATATATTACAAAAATCTAAGTTAGTCAGACTTATTATCTCATAATTTCTAGTACTCCTTTCCATAGCATGTCAAAATATGTCTATTATCTACCATATTTTTATTTTCCATCGCTAAAAGATAGAGTTTCTAGACTATGTTTTCTCATCAGGAAACAATTTTCAATTTTCTTTGATAATATTTTCAATTTTAAAATTTCCAAATTGTATATTTTCATATCTGTTTTTTCAAATCCCTTTCTACTGTGCAACACAAGAAACTATTCTATGTTGCAATCTCCGATCTGCAAAGGTCATTTATTATGAAGCTTACAGTATACGCCTAATTTTATATTGCCTAATAAATCTTCAGCTACCCCTATATGTGACAGTTCCGAAGGTTCAATCAGAGGTTGGATGTATCAATGTTTAATGTATCTCTTAATAAAAAATTAGCACAGGCCTTCAATGAAAATAAATGTTCTTGGTTTATGTGGTCTGCTTCACAGGACTATTAAAATTATTTTTATTACAGTGTTAGTATTCATATAGGCATAATAACAAAGTTAATTATTAGGCTTAATATAGCAAAATAGGCACTGAAACATATTTGTCCTCACAAGGAAAATGTCCTCAGTCAAACGCTGGCAAGCTACAAAGTACAACAAAATTCATTACAAAGAAAAAAGAAATGTCTGTCTATATAAAACAATCACTCATTGTAATATAGCTCAGAAAAAAATGTCACATTGTAAAAAATATGTGGTCAGCATGTTTTAAATAAGACAGTGACCAAAAAAGTACAACTATGTACCTTAAATGTTACATTTGACAGATTACTAAACCTTTGCTGAATACACCAGTGTGTTTCATTTTCCTGTAATAGATTTTGTTGTAAGGGTCTCCAACTTAATATTCAACATTCTATTTTCAAAATAAATGGAATCAAGAAAATACAAAGAAACAAGTAATGTCCCAGAACAAAATCTTTGTGGGTTTTTTTTCTGTAGGTCAGTATACTAATCAACATATATTACGTAAATTACTGCTTCGATTTTGATTGAAAATATTGCTACCCTCAGTTGGATACATAAAAATGAATTTGTATTAAAGTAAGTATTCTAAATTAATCTACTATGCAAAGTGTTTACAAATGAACTTTCTTCTTTTGTACTTTAATGCAAGATAGTATTTTGATGAAAAGAGATGACTCTTACGTTCAGCTATTTAAGACAATAAAACTTCTCATGGTTTCACTTCTGCTGCAGTGAATTTACTGTAAATTCCACCAGTCTGACAGATTCAATCAGTCCATTTGTTGAAATGACAGGTCGTATTTGCAGCACCAAATATTTCAAGAATCACCAAAGGTATTGAAAGTGACAAAGAATGCAAAGAGCAGAAAGAAGTGCATTCTGGTTGTAAAATGAAATTTCAGAGACAACCACCCTCCTAGTCCATGCACATTGCATGTAAATGTGTCCAGAATACATTATGATTAAATTTAAAAAAGGAAAAAATCAACAAGGTATTTTGAAGCTTATCTTTTCCATCCGCCTGATTAACCAAGACTCTATTATTTGCTGATCTTTTATGAACTCCAGTAATTATTCCTTGGTTTAATGTTAATGCAAGAAAACAATTTATTCATTATTTTTTGCAATAATTTACATTTGCTATTTGGAATGTTAATTTTGCTCTCACTTTCAGAGAATGAGTATTGTCTGTGTAGGAGCTCTAAGAAGTTATCTGGGGCAGAAGACACACTGCAGACTCTTTATAGCTACAATTACATTTGCCTCAGAAGTCTATCATGGGAAGATGCCAACGTCCTGAGTGATCTAGCATCATATCTAAATACTACTTAGCTAATAGCTTCAAAAGTATAATTTATCTCAAAAAAAAATAGATGTACAATCTTAAGCACTAAGCAGTATTTTTCATAATAATAATCAGGCTGTATGTAGCTCACATACACTTAAGAACCTAGCTTTGTACATCCACATTTAAGAAATACTGATACTTTTCAAATTAAAATCTTCTGAAAATAACTTCCAGCAAAACATTGCATTATAGTTATCATTTACAAACACACTTCTGAAACTTAATCTTTAAACAATATTACATTTTGTGGATTAAAAGGTACACTTCTCAACTCTGATCACATTGTCTCAAATTAAATAAGATTGCAGTGCTTCAATATAATTTTCCCATGAAGAGCATTTATTCTCAATGGAGTTGTCTAACAAAGGCTAATTTTACAGTTTTAATTGTTTTTCTCTAAGACATTAAGCACGCTAAAAAACACAACTGAGCAAAAAGGAGTTTTCAAGTACCATGACCATTTCTAAAAAAGAATTAGAAGTCTGGTAAATGCCATGTCAGTTAGCAACATTTTGAAAGAAACTTTACTGGAAAACTTACATTAACTTGTTCTGAATGGGCACTGAAAAACCTCTGTAAAATCTGAAACACAAATACTGACATTCTGAAGTCAGACAAAGTTCAAAGATGCAAGATGCAAGATCTGTTTTGCTAAAAAGTTCCAAGGTATATATAGTTTTAAACTACGCTGAAGCATAAATATTGGTTTTTCATAATTTATAGATATGAAAGAAAGGAATTAATCAAAACCATCAGAATACTTACATAATAAAAAGCCATTTATTGATGTCTAGGTATTTTCCCCTTTACTTGAATTCAAGATCTCTGAGTACAATGGAAGAAAACAAAAGAGAAAAGCTGCATCCAGCCCAAAGTTCTTTTGATTGTTATACAGCTCATGAAATACCAGTAAAATACTTTGTATTGTCCAGACATTATATTATCCTTCTGGTTTGGAAAAAAAAATAAACCACAACAAACCAACAACAAACAAAACCCCTCACCACCAACCGAAACACACACAAAGAAAAAACCCAAATGAATCAGCATAGTCATATGTCCTAGTGGTTTCACAAGCAGAAAGAGTAATGACACCTAACTTACTATAAAGTTTCATCATTTGTTACCTACTTCATCTCTTTGACTCCACTGAATTAGAAAGACTACAGCAAGGTCCAGTCTGCCACTACCCTGTAGAGTGGCTGGGCCATGTACCAGTGCAGTTAGAGGCAGATGAATCCAATGGACTTCAGAAGTTCTCTTCTCCCACCTTCACACAGAAGAGGCTCATGCAGCTCTATGTCCCTATGTCCCACTAGCAGTGAGGTAGAGCACATATTCCCAATAGGTGCACACACACACACACACACACACAATGCAAACAATACACCCATGCCAACCACACAGACTACACAGTAAGAAGGGTCTATAAAACTACCAACATCAAAACAAACAGCTTTCATGTAAGTATGAATAGCATAGACAGCCCCATCTTCTCTCTCATGTCTATCTGAACAGCACTGAAGATCAACATACACACATTACATGGGACTGTCCCATAGCTGGCCCCTAGATCCTGATTTCCTCCAGTTGCTCAGCCCCTGGACCCTCAGCTCTTTGAGGGTCTCCCTTTAATATTCTGCTTTCTTCTTACCTGTCATTAACTAATTCATTTATTCCATTGGCAGTAAATGTAAGGTTGATAATTTTTTATCTAATAAGAAACATCGTTTCAACTCCTTATCATTTACTTTTACTACCATCAACCTTTGTCCTGCTCTTGGTAATTTCATAGAATCATAGAAGTGGATATTAGGAAAAAATTCTTCAATATGAGGGTGGTGGATTGCTGGAACAGGTTGCCCAGAGACCCCCATCCCTGAAGATATTCAAGGTCAGGCTTCATGGGGCTCTGAGTGACCTGATCTAGTGAAGATGTCCCTGCTTACTGCAGGGGGGTTGGACTAGATGACCTCAAAAGGCCCCGTCCAACCTTACACATTCTATGATTCTATGATGAGGTGTCCCCTCAGCCTCCTTTCTCCAGGCTGAACAAGTGAAGGGACTTCAGCCTCTCATCATAAGACTTCCCCTCCAGAACCTGCACCACCCTCATTGCCCTACCCTGGACACTCTCCAATATTTTTATGTCTGTCTTGTATTGTGGCACCCAAAACTGCACACAATACTCAAGGTGAGGCCACACCTGCACAGTGCAGAGCAGGACATCACCTCCGTGGACTGACTTGTAATGCTGTGCTTGATGCACCCCAGGATGTGCGTGGCCCTCCTGGCTGCCTGGGCACACTGCTGGATCATGTTTATCTTGCTTGTTGACCAAGACCCCCAAATCCCTCTCAGCATATCTGGCCTCCAGTGTTGGATCCGTCCAGTCTGTATGTGTAGCCAGGTACAGAATCCAGCACTTGTTCCTGTTAAACTTCACGCGGTTGGTGATTTCCCAGCTCTCTAATCTGTCCAGTTAAAATAATGTAAAAAGACTGTTGGGTTTTTTTCTAATGCACCATCTGTATTGTCTAACAATAAACATTCAAAATGTTTGTTATAGTCATTGTGCCCACAGTAACTTTTATTTCCATAATTGATCTTATAATTACATACCATGATTTTTTAAGAGTTTTGTGATTGCTGTTGGATACATACAGTTAATAAATATAGTATTATTGAGATACTATAAATATAAATATTACTGAGAAACCTTAATATCAGAGGGTGTGAATATTGAGGAAAAAAACCCCTCAAGTATAAAGAGAGGAAAAAAGTGTGAAAAAGAAAGCTGTGTTATTGAACTTTTAAGTCTCAAAGAACTTTCAAAGAATTCAGAATCTCTTCACTGGGTTTTAAAAGCCCTTGACAAACTCTACAGATTTCTCACACAGACCATCACGTTCTTTACTGAAGTACTGAAGTATTAATTTGTACTGCTCGTAAATGAATAGAGAACTCATAAAACTGTAGTTTAGAAAGAAGCAGTTGGAAGATGGCAGGTCATTGTGACAAATTGGAAAACAACATCAAAAGTAATCCACACAAAATGATGATACGATCATAAAAATTTGTACTACTGGCGTATTTTACTGAAAACATAACAAATTAAGGACATAAAAAAATACATGCTGTGTTCATTACTCAATTTAACTCATTAATTTTGTCAAAAGCACTACCTGGAATCATAGGAAAGTATATGTCAGGAGGGACCTTGAGCAATCATCTGTTCAAACTTCTGGCTGACAACAGGTCCCTAGATTAAATTATTGAGAACCTTGTTAAACCAAGTATTGAATATTACAATATGGAATTTTACTTGTTCCCAAGGTCAAGATTTTTTTTCTTATATCAGTTGGCATTTCCCTGAATTTCCTACCTCCCACTTGTATACTGATGATGTTGACATAAGGTATGGAATATCCCTTTGGCCAGCTTGGCTCAGCTGTCCTGGCTGTGTCCTTTACCAACGTCTTGTGGATCTCGGGCCTCCTCCTTGGCAGGCCAGTATGAGCAGCTAAAAAGTCCTTCACTTCTCGGCAACAACTAAAAACATCAGTTTGTTATCAATATGATTCTCATCCTAAATCCAAAACACAGCACTATACCAGCTACTAGAAAGAAAATAAACTCTCTCTCATCTGAAATCAGGACAATATTAAAACACTTCATTTTAAAAAGTGTCTATGCAGCATGTGAGATGCCATAATCATGCTGTTCTGGCTGCTGCCCACTCTAAGTGAGATATCTGGGAGAAGTGGATAAAGCAAAATATGAAACACAGGAGAGACAAAGGGATTGCATCTTCTCTGACAGGATCCAGACATGGTCCAGTGTAAGAACATATTCTGCAAAGAAACTGGGTTTAATATTCAGTATTTTCCTTGTTTAAACAATTATATCTTTAGTTAATGAGTTTGGGAGGCAAAACCCCCTAATCCCGCATACAACATATATACAGGAAGAAAAGATACAATCAGTATATTTTCTTCAATATGTGAAGCTATCCCTTTATTTCCACTGTCTTAAATACTAATAAATTTGTAAAACTCGTAGGAAAAACAAGGGTTTCCTTTCCCAATGTGGTGGGTTGACCCCAGCCAGCAGCTAAGCACTACACAACCACTTGCTCACTTACACACATTGTGCCCCACAGCAAGAAAGGGAAGAGAAGAAAGAGAGTAAAACCTAGAAAACATGTGGGTTGAGATTAAGACAGTTTAACAAGTGAAGAAAGGAGGAAGAGAAAGAAAACAACAAAATAAGTCATCACAGCATCCAGTCTACTTCATGGCTTCCTTTCCCAAAATGCTCTCTCCTTAGTTTTTATTAATGAGCATGATGTTTTACAGCATGGAATATCCCTGTGGTCAGTTCAGGTGAGCTCTCCCAGCTGTGTCTCCTCCCAACTCTTTGCCCACCTTCCCCTAGGGAGTCAGTGAGAAACACAGAATGCCTTCATGCTGTGCAATAATTGTTGAGCAACAGCTAAGACATTGGTGGTGTTAACAGCACTATTTTGGTCACTAGTATAAAACACAGCATCATATAGGCTGATTTGAAGAGAATTAACTTAATTCCATCCAGACCCAGTATGTTCCAGCAGTATTTTTTCAAACTCAAAATGTTTTCTTTATATTTTTATTCAACTCTTGGTTAAGACACCCATCTTACCTTGTATCCATCTGATGTCTGTACAGCCATCCTTTCTATAAAGGTGTAAATTAGGTGTAATCCAAGGAAATAGATGAAGAATATTGGTGAAAACCCAGGTAATATTTTTGTCTGGGAAAGACTCAAAATTCATGTACTTACATGCACAGAGTTTGGGACATTTTTCAGTATATTACTTTTCTTGTAGTTATACTGTGCAGCATTCTTTTTAAGATGATATTTTTTCTGTACCTGGTACAATCTGACAAATTAAATTAATATTTTGTATCTGATTTTACTCAATGCTTCTAAAAAATGAATAAAAAAATTGCAGCAATGTGAGCCTCATGGCTGTTTGTGTATTTTTTATGCAGCAGCATAAAAAACATTAACGGTCACTTAAAAAATGTGTACATCTGTCAATAAACTATCCTGATTTGTACAGTAACATATTAGTACACTGGAAAACACATTATACAAAGCTTATATTAAAAATTAAAATAATTGCTCTAGTCTTCTATACATTTTCACTATTATGGAAAATTTGGGGTTGGGGGAAACATGGAGGATGATGATTTTTTTTGGCAAGTCAGTGCAGAACAATAATTTTTACAATTATGATTATGGAAAATAGTTTAACAAAAGTTCCTAACTATGTAACATTTCTTAACTGTGACATCAGTGCTATTATCTATGGTCCTGTAATTACAGAAGTCTTCTGGAATGTCTTTTGATATAAATGTTGACAATCCATAAGATAATTCTAATACAAGTATTTCATAATGATCACAGGAATATTTTTGCCAAACTAGTCATTCAGTCATTATAATTACAAATAAATCAATGAAAAACACTACTGCTAATTATTGTATGTGAGAAATTAGATGTCTAAAATTACAAGAACAAAAAAACTGAAAAATATTTTCATTTTTCTGAAATAAAATGAAAAAAAAAGTGAAATTGGGAAACTAGGAGTATGCTTTTAAGTATTCTAAGAGAATTAATAAACTTCATTGTATCCTTGTTTTCTATTGCCTGTTTTCCATTTTCCATTTTCCATTAGAATTCAAAGGATATGGACATCTCTAGGTAGATATTGTCAAACTGAACAACAGAAAACATGATCTGTTCTAGCAAAATCTGCCAGAATGCTAACCATAGTAGTGGATTCATTGAACGCTGTCAGTACTATTGACAGTGGCAGAATGGTCACTTGGAGCTACATATTCAGTTCCACCAATTACTTTATCAAGATATGACATTCAAAGGATAGATTTCCTAGAGCTGTCCTATGATTCTGCTCTTCTAAGAAGTTTTCAAGATTCCAGGTAAGTTTCATTACAAAGGAACTGCATTGCTAAGAATAATCCACCATGTGAACATACCTGTGAAGAGGCTGCACTTCAAAAGAGAGGGATACTTTTCAGTTGCTCTTCAATTATCACAGAATCACAGAATCACAAGGTTGGAAAAGACCTTTAAGATCATCAAGTCCAACCATTCACCTCCTAAACTAAACCATATCCCTAAGTACTTCATCTACCCTTTTTTTGAACACATCCAGGGAAGGTGACTCAACCACCTGCCTGGGCAGCCTGTTCCAGGCCCTCACAACTCTTTCAGTAACCAATTTTTTCCTAACATCCAACCTAAAACTGCCCTGGCACAGCTTCATGCCATTCCCCCTTGTCCTATCTCCTGTCACCTGGCTGAAGAGACCATCACCTACCTCTCTATAACCTCCCTTCAGGTAGTTGTAGGTGGTGATAAGGTCTCCCCTCAGCCTCCTCTTCTCTAGGCTAAACAGCCCCAGCTCCCTCAGCCGCTCCTCATAGGATTTGCCCTCCAGCCCCTTCACCAGCCTGGTTGCCCTTCTCAGGACTCGCTCCAGGACCTCCATGTCCTTCTTATGGTGAGGAGCCCAGAACTGGACACAGTACTGGAGGTGTGGCCTCACCAATGCCGAGTACAGGGGCACAATCACCTCCCTAGACCTACTGGCCACACTGTTTTTGATACAAGCCAAGATGCCATTGGCGTTCTTGGTCACCTGAGCACACTGCTGACTCATATTCAGTCTGCAGTCAACCAACACCCCCAGGTCCTTCTCTGCCTGACAGCTCTCCAGCCAGTCCCCCCAAGCCTGTAGCGCTGCATGGGGTTATTATGTCCCATATTTAGCACTCTACACTTGGCCTTGTTAAACTTCATCCCATTGGACTCAGCCCATCGGTCCAGTCTGTTCAGATCCCTCTGAAGAGCCTCCCTACTCTCAGGCAGATCAACACTTCCTCCTAGTTTAGTGTCATCTGCAAACTTAGTGAGGGAGCATTCAATCCCTTCGTTGAGATCATTGATAAAGATGTTGAACAAGACTGGACCCAGGACTGAGCCCTGGGGGATGCCACTCGTGACCGGCCTCCAGCTGGATTTTATTCCATTCACCACCACCCTTTGGGCTCGGCCATCCAGCCAGTTTTTAACCCAGCTGAGGGTCCACCTGCCCAGGCCAGTGGCAGACAGTTTCTCAGTCAGAATGCTGTGAGAAACTGTGTCAAAGGCTTTACCAAAGTCCAGGTAGATCACATCCACAGCCTTCCCCTCGTCCATTAAGCAGGTCACCTTGTCATAGAAGGTGATCAGGTTAGTTTGACAGGATCTACCTTTTGTAAACCCATGTTGACTAGGCCTGATCCCCTAATTATGTTGCTTATTTATCAATTCACTAGCCACATTTCTCTCCCTCACATTTTCAAGCACTTTTGTGTGGTACCCATGAATTTTTATTATTTTATATAGTTTGAAAAATTAGGACAGGAAAGAAATGGACCTGTTGGAGGGTGTCTGGACAAGATCCATAAAAATGATCAGAGGGCTGGAGCACCTCTTCCATGCAGACAAGCTGAGAAGTTTGGCTAGTTCAAGCTGGAGAATAGAAGGCTCCAGAGAGACCTTATTGCAGCCTTTCAGTATTTACAGGAGGACTATAAGAAAGATGGGGCCAGACTTTTTAGTAGGGTCTGTTGTGATCAACAAGGGGTAATGATTTTAAACTAAAAGAGAGTAGGTTCAGTCTAGTCTAAGAAAGACTTTTTTTATGATGAGGGTGTTGAAACACTGGAACAGGTTGCCCAGAGAGGTGGTGCTGACCCTGGTAACATTCAAGATCAGTTTGCATGGGGCTCTGAGCAGCCTGATCTGTTTGAAGATATCCCTGCACATTTCAGGGGCAGTTGGACTAGACGACTTTTAAAAGTCTCTTCTAACCCAAACTATTCTACGACTCTATAATTAGACAGAACTACTGGGTACTCCTAACACAATATGCCCGCAATTTGGAGTATGGCTATATAGAGGGACAAGAATTCAAAAGATGCTAATCTTGTAAAATCATGATCTGAGATAACATTCAACAGTAAATTAGTAGAAAAACCCCACCACTGGAATGCTCATTTGACAGTTCCAATGACAGTGTAAAATATTGTTCAGCTCTTCACAAACTAGAGGTATTCTGCTTTTTCTCAGCTTTTTTCTTGCTGGAGAATTTTAGAACATTTGCAGCATAACTGAGGGTAAACCTCACAGACAACCCTAATTTCTCTGGGAAGAAATCATACATACCTATTAGGGATAAGGTTAAACTATACCTTTATTATCTCATTTAAGAATAATACATTAAAAAATACATTAAATTAAAAAATAGAAATGCAAAGAAAACAGCCTTAAAGAAATAGAGAGCTTGTTCTGTAGATGCCTTAGGCATCTCAAACTAGAGCTGAAGCAACTGTTCCAAAGGGAGGTTAGGAAGAAGATCATAAAGCAGTGGGTATGTTGACAATACTTTGTTGCAGTCAAACTCTGGGCTGACGAACATATACCCTAAGTTACAGATAGAGGTTTGCAGAAAGAGACAAATATGGTGATTAAAGGGTAATATACAGGGCAACACATTCATCTGTGCGGAGAAAGCAAAATATAAGGGTAGGTAACTGAAGAAGAAAGTAGTAAGGTAAAAGGCATAAATAGTCTACTTTGTCACGTTTTCCAGTGAACATTATTTGTTTGTCATGTTCCCTGATTTTCTTACCTGACAGAAACATTCAGGGACAACAGGTGCAATGAGCTGTAACCCACAAAGTTGAGTTTCTTTAAGTATGCCTCTTTGAGAAATCTACAAGTCCAAGAACTACAACCTGGGATGCAGGGCGATACAGCTCAAAGAGCTCTGTCAGAATGAGGGAATGATATTTGTCATTCAGTAGGAATGCCTAACCTACCACTGCCTGTGATGCTGAAATATCGTTCAAGGACAACTACAGAATTGTGATGACCTTAGCTTACTTGTCAAAACTGTGGTAGAAAAGGTTTTTATCAGCAGTACTGCATTTCTGACAGGCATGCAAATGTCTCCACAGAAATAACTGTGTATCATTCTCTGAAAAATATATACTACATGTCGTGCTACAGATAGGAACTTATTAATCATTTAAGATGATTTACAGTCAGACCTATCCTCAGTTTATGAAAATAATACAATAAATTTTTATTTTCTGAGTCTAAATTACTGTGATTATTAGCAGAACTACTATTTTTTGTTGATTGGCAGCCATAAAATTTAATCAAGAGCAAGACAGACTACATCCATGCCAGTGAGTCAAACATGCCAGGAACTACTCTTTGTCACTAACACCAATTAAAACAGGTCAGCCAGCATCCACGATTTAAACATGTAGACTACCTACTGAAAATGTGCCTATGTCTATACAAAGTCCTGAACCATTCCCAAGAATTATTTGAGGAAGCACAGGTAGCATGAGAATCTCTACGACCAGCAGACCCTACTACTGTAACACTTACAAAGGTGAAGCCTCTTATGCTGGACCAATAAAAACATCACACAAGTAGTCATGATTCCAGACCTAATTAATCTGTAATCCAATTTGAAGTTAATCGTAAGTGAATGCGATAAATAGGAGAAAGAAAGACCTGAACACTGTAATTAAAATATGACAACATGAATATACAAGCTGTAAAACTTGATGGTCACACACTAAGCAAAGTTCTGGGTTCTTGTCTGTAGGACAAGAAGGAGAGGAATGAGTCATTCATCAGCTTTCTTCCACTGATGCGAAATTTATCAATAACTGCCTGGTAAATTTATTTAAAGATCACCATAAAGCAGACAGACTAACAGGAAAACGTTTAAGAAAAAGAAGAATCCAAAAGAACACTTCAGAGTTGTAATGGAAGAAAGTATAAAGCCAGCCAATGCAGGAGCAGAAATATAAATTGCTTTTTCACTCTGACATCACTGGAACTAACAAGGAGGAATTTGAAATATTTGACATGGAAAGTGACATAGCAAAGGACGAGAGGCAGAAATTAGAAAATATAAAATGAAGGTTAAGAAAAAAAGATTAATTTATGTGATATAAAATGAGAAGAATAAAATGGTCCAAATGATGGAACAGGAAAACAATCTTACTACTTTAGTTGGAAATGTTTGCTCAGTGAGATTATGGTTGTAAGGGAGAACAGAGATGACAGTCATAAGCTTTTAGAGAGATTTCGCAGATAACTGGGAAAACTTAGAGAAGCAAACAATGTGGATAACTTAAGGCTATGAGTGGGTGAATAAGAGTTTGCTATGCCACAGAAAAGAAAGAAGGTGAGTGAGGTGGATGAACTGCTGCAAATTGATGAAAAGATAAAAGGGAGAGAAAAACAGCATACCAGAAAAGTATAATTTCTGACCATCCTGTATATGAAGAATCCACAGAGTAAGACCTGCAACAGAAACAGATCTAAGTGGTAGATCTGAGGCTTAAAACATGAGTCAGATAATTAGAAATGACAACAAGAAATAGGAGAGAGAAAAATAAGCAATGGCTTGGGAAAATGTTAGCAGTGAGGATAACGGGAGAGACATGGGCTAAGAGGGAAAGAGCTGAGGTACAAGCGAATACAAATTTACCGGATGGAGAACACAGATAAGCTGCTGAGCGACAAACAGATGTTGGATGAGTAGTAGAACTCATAAGCTTTTAACAATAACATAATAAATGAATCAGAAAAGTCAAGAAAACAATTATGGAAATTATCATATAGGAGAATAACAACTTGCATGTGTTAATAAGGGGGATAAAACATATTTGACTTGGCCAGTCAGTGATAGTCATAGCAGCTGGACAACAGCTGAGCACCAGATGTTGGGGCTGCCTCTATAGCCCAGCTATAGTTAAGTCAAGGACCTATATCAATTTACTACAATGTGGTTTCTGTTTGTGACCAGTACATACCAAAGGCTTATGGACCATATTTGAAGGAAAAGTAAGTGCTGCATATGTAGACAATATAGTCATCTTTAATATAGATTGGGAAAACATCAGGAAATATTTTAATAAGGTGATCACTGAATCACAAAGTGCAGGTTTAAATATAAATTCTCGGATGCTGTGGCATAAGGGATCTGAATATAGGCATGCATCAAGAAGGAAAACTCAAAGAATCATTATAATTTTAAAAGCTGAAAATTCATCTAAAAAAAAAGGGAAAAGAGTTTACTTTTATGTTTTGTAGCAGCATAACAGTTTTAGAAATTATCTAATCATTTGTTTTAAATAATATTTTAATTTCTAAAACTGTTATAACTGAAATTTTGAAATTACTAATATTATGGAGATGATTAATCAATGCTTATTATAAGTCATTACAGCAGTTTCAAAGACAAATATTATATAGGTGTTAATCAGCCATGAGGTAAAAATTATAGATTGAGATGAACAAACAATTTTCACTGGATCATTTTTCAAATAATTCAAGAGCAAACAAACAAAACATTTTCAAATAACTTTGTAATTTTAAAAGCTGCTACAAAACATAAAAGTAAACTCTTTTTCTGTGTAGACTCAGTCAATAGTAGAACTAATTGAAAACCTATAAATTTAGTACAGTGCAGCATGTAGTCTCTATCTTGCTCTGCCTATACATCAATAGGTCATTCTCAGTTAATTAAGTGAAAGGATAATCAGCTTAATTTATGTAGTTCAGGGCAGTTAATGATATCTTAGTACAGTACCTGAACACTTGGCCTGCCCATATTACTAGCTGAATATACCCAGTTTGTTCTGTTGCTCTTCAACTTCAGCTCTCCAGTTTTTATACCAGATTTCATTTTACACAGTTTAGTCCAGAGCCAGTAGGTCTAATTTTTTCAGGTTAGAGCTGAAATAAAAACAGAACAAATTCACAGATTAACAAAGCTATATGATTGTAGTCAGAAAAATCATAAAAGGTGATAGTTCCAAATTGACTACATGTAGCATTTAAGAATGTAATATTTTTAAGTAGTGTAATAACACACACAAAGGAATAATAATAGACAAAGAGACAGGACTAAAAAGCATATTATTTTTCCCATTAATTATATACTTTAAAATGCTCATAAAACCCCAGAATTTTAGAGAACTCGCAAAATATAGTGTGGTACCTCAATAAGATCATCCTTTTTCTGTCTCAGAGAAACGGTTTCCTTGTGCTGTCTCTGTAGCTCATCTTCTCTTTTCTGAAGCTGCAAGTTTACACACAAAGACAAACCACAATGTCAACCAATTGGACCTCACTTAAGGAACCAAGGAGATCGATTTGTAAAGCAAAGGATGAACAGGACCCCATTTCTGAAGTACGTTGCTCAAACTGCTCTTTCATTAAAAGATGCTCTCTCTTATTGATTTTGGCTTAAGTAATGAGAAAGCTTATCCAAAAATCTTTAGCATTTGGGCTCAAGTTAAGGAAATCAATAGAGTCATTTCCCATTTGAACTGCATATGTGAGTTTTATGTACGAGAGACAAGACAAAGCCCAAATCAGATAGATCGATAAAACTGTCAATAGAACATGAAGCTGACAAATGGCATTTTTAAGCAATTAAAGAGAGCTGTAAACATACAGAAGCTAATCAATTACAGTGTTCTGCCATTAACAGGTTTTAATTTATATAAACATTATTAGGAATCCCAGGGAGTGGAGATAAGAAAAACATGTTTCTTGCTACTATTTAAGGATTATGACAGTAAGGCTTTTCTTGTCTTTATATGTAAATCTGATGCTCATGGAAAGAAAAGGAAATATTTAATTCATCATTGAATTCCTATAGTATCGTGTCTACATGTGTAATAAACACAATGGTCTCGGTCCCTGACTGCATTTTTTCACCCAGTATGGAGTAGAAGGACAACTAAGTATGCAAGTATCCAGTAGTACAAGGCATAGAAATTCTGATTACAAGAGATGTCCAGAGATCACCTAGTTGAACATCCACTCAAAGTAGGACCAAAATCAGCACTAGACTGGGCCAGCTTTGGCTTTGTCTAGACAAGTTTCAAAATACCCCAAGGATGGAGATTCCATCACACAGATTGAAAAACTGCTGCATGACTTTCCTAGTAAAGCACTTTTTCTAATGTCCCCTCTGAAGCAGAAACTTGTGGCTCTTGCCTTTTATTATACCAAATGCCACTACCAGGAAGAGTTGGCTCCATCATAGTTTACCTTCAAATTTCACTGACTGCTATTAAAGGTCTCTTTAGCTTTTCTTTTACCAGGCTAAGCCAACCCTCACTGAAGATCATGTGCTCCAGGTCTCTAACCATGTCATACTCTTAATTGCCCTCTTTTGGATCCTTCACAATTTTTCAACATACTTTTTGAACTGTAAGGTCAATATGAACAAAATACTCCAGAAAAAGCCCCCTCGGTGCAAAATAAAAAGGAGTAATAACTTCCTTGCATATATTTGACACAAGCCTTTCAATGCAAGCTTGTTTGCCTTATTTGTGATAACAACATTCTGTTCATACTCAGCTTGTAATCCACTATAAACTCTCCTGAAAGACGGTACGTTTAGATTAGACATTAGGAAGAAATCTTTACTATGAGGGTGGTGAGGCACTAGATCAGGTTGCCCAGAGTCTGTGGAAGCACCATCTCTGGAAATGCTTAAGGCCAGGTTGGATGGGGCTTTGGACAACCTGGTCTAGTGGAGGGTGTCCCTGAGCATGGCAGGGGGGTTGGAACTAGATGGTCTTTGAGGTGCCTTCCAACCCAAACCATTCTATGATTCTTTCCACAGAGCTGCTACTAAGTCAAATAGTTCTGATGCACTAGGTTATTCTGTCTGAAGTACAGGATTTTGCACTTCCCATTTTAAATGGTTTTGTTTGCCCAGAGCCTAAGTTTCTTGATTTTTTGTCAGTCCAGTTTGTCACTTAAACCTCCCGTCCCAATTTAGTCTCATGTGCAAAATCACTGAGAGTCTATTCTATTTCATCCTTCCAATCATTGACGAAAATAACTGAATAAGAAAGGCTGCAGTATTGACTGGTTTTATTTTGGAAGCTGAGCCATTAATTACTATCCTCTGAGTCCAAACTCCTGCTCCTTTTTCAATCCATCTACCAACCCATTCATCCAACACATTCACTCATAAATAAAAATAGAGTTGAAAAGGATGTTTAAAGTCTTGATAAATTTAAGTTATATTACATTACAGACTCTCTCTGGCCCATGTAACTGATCATTCCACCACAGAAGTCAATCAGATTACTCAATCACGATGCCCATGCTGACTGTTCAGGTGCAACAAGTTCATGTGCATAACTCAACATGTTCAACCCTTACACATAACATAATTCTCAAAGTCTAAAGGCACATAATCATATTTGAACATAATTTTGCCAAAAAATTGTGTGTCTCATTAGCAATAAGAGCAGTATTTAAAGAAATTAGAGATTTTTTAAATGACCTTATGTGTGTTAATATAAAGCTTGTACTTATACTTTGTTACTTGAAGACAGCCTTCTCCTACTCACATAGAACTCATCCAAATTCTACAAATGCTTATGCTCAACACATAGGTATATAAAGCAATGTAACAGCATTTCTATTCCTGTTCATCTAAAAAAATTTACATCTTTAAGCATCAAAGAGCTTTGACAGATAAAAGCAGGCAGAAAACTTATACTTTTAGACCCAGAATCTCAAAGACTATCCTTTACAGGTATGCAACCGGTCTTTCCTCTACTGATAGTCCAAATCTACATTCACACTTTAGATGACTCCAAGAAATGCTTTATCAACTACTTAGTGGAGCAGTGTTGGAGCACATAGAGCAATCAACAAATGTAGAACCATATTAGCCCTCAGCAACCGAAAACGATATTGCATTTGGTGATGGTATGACAGGAAAATGAAGAAAAATTTTCCCAAAAAATGCCAGTAATATTGCCTGAACTGTGGATTATGTCCCAGTTTTATTAGGGGAATCCATTACAGCAGTTTCATAGCAAAACTCAATTCAGGCCACTGTCCATTTGGACAACCATTGAGTAGAAATGGCTAAATTTGGAAAATCAACAGCACAGGAAATTTCCTGATGTTTGTGGATCCGTGGTTGCCAACAATTGTCTTTACTTTGAACATATGAAAGGTAAATGTTTATTTCAGGTTTCAAGCTAGAAGCTTAATTTAACTCAACTGACAAGAGATTGTAGATTCCCCCTCCATAGCAGTGTTCAAGGCCCAGCTGGATGGGGCTTTAGGTAACCTTTTCTAGTAAAAGGTGTCTCTGCTCATGGAAGGGGTGTTGGAACTAGATAATCTTTGAGGTCCCTTCCAACCCAAACGATTCTGTGATTCTGTGAGTCTATGCAAGCTGTAGGATTCTATGGCCAGCCATCCACACAATTCCCGCTGCATTCATGGGTCAATCCAATTGAAAGACTGAAAAGTTATAAGGTATTTGTGAAAGTATCCTTTCTCAACACACTTTCATAAGGGGAGCTATTATAGAAAACCAGTCAATGTTAAGTAAAATCACTAGCATCAAGAAATATTGATATTTTTTAAATGACAGCCATCAGCTTCCAGTTTTTCAGGGAGACTATTTTCTTGACTCAGTAAATGACTTCTTTTAATCTCCCTTCACCTCCTTACCATATATCAAAACAAACTGAGTACAATTCAAATCTCTGACTTATGTAGTTAAATATTCAAGTTCTTCCTTGAACTTCTCAGGATAGAGAATGAGAACAAAATGAGGAGTTTAAAATTCATGTAGATACACCTTATTACAAACCCAGCCAACTCCAGGAGGAAATATTGGTCCTCTTAAGGCAGAGAGGCAGAATTCACTTCTTTCACAGATCTTGGCTTTCTTGGACATGTAATTAATTCTTCTATGTCTTTCTTCCTTATCTATACATTCTTGATAATATTTCCCTAGTATATCAGTTCTGAGTCCTCACATTAAGATTTCTGTAATGGTAGAATTTCACAGAAGTTAGCATCAATACAGAATCTTCTATTCTTTTTTTAGCACAGTCTACAGTCTAAGTGTACAGCTTGTTGGAAAGCTTCCTGAAGTCAAGCAGATGAAGACAGGAATTTCTGCTGCATCTAAACTTACCAAAAGTCTCAGGAAAATCCAGGATTTCATTTTTTATTCTTATCTCAAAAGCTGATAGGTGTCTTTGTTTAAAACAGAAAGCCAGAAAAAAAAAAAAAAAAGAACCCTATTCTATTGTGTATTTCACAATATAAGTTAATTGGCTAAGAAAATCTGCATTCTCCAAAACACCTTTCCTGTGTAAGTCTGACATCATAACTGTTAGCAAAGGAGAATTCCAGGGATTGGGAGTTGAATACTTATATGCTTCTGTTAAATGAAGCAGTTGTGCTTGAGAAGCCTCTGCCTGAACGCAATTCATATTACAACATCAACTGGGGACAAAGTATAGTTTAAGATGTAAACTGAAATGGCATCTTCTGGTAATGCAGAAATACCCCTCAGCTGACTTGAAGAAAGAAACGAAGCTGAAAACTGGACCAGTATAAAACAATTGATCATTTTGCTTTCAGTAGTAGCAGTCTTACAAATGTTTCTTATGCTGAAAGTCATTCTGTGTATGGGAATGCAATAAGCATGTCACTGGGGTGTAAACATATCTGAAGTGCTTAAGGACACGATGCTGGCAATGTAGTTCAAATAAACCTTTTCTAAGAAAGTAACATGCACTCAAAAGAAGACCTGTAAGTCGAGGTGGCTTCCCAAAAATCTAAACGTTCTTGAATGTACAGATGTGCAGATTGAAATAAATATCAGGGAAAAAGAAAACAGCTCAAGTAAATGAGATGTATCCTAGTTCAGCCTCTACTGTTCATTAATACATTTTTGTTTTCTACATTTTGCAGCAAATATAGGTGTGAATCCCATAATACAAACCAGCTTAACCAATTTAAGATGAACTATGACCTAGTTTATGTATTGGTTGCAATATTTCTAACTGTATCTGTCCATAAAATGGATCCTGATCCATTAGTACTTAATGCTAACCTTAAAAAAACCAGGATTTGATAAGATACAAAATTAATGAAGAACAATAAGTTATCAATAACAATATTAATAGCAAAAACCCTAAGGATAAATGAGCAGAAGGAAAAAGAGTAAGACACAAACGTGAGGAATTTTGTACTTTGGTTTTTTTTTAGAAGACAAGGGAAGTCCACAAACATGGAAAAAGCTCACAATGAAAATGACTAAAAAATAAATATGCCAATGAATAAAATCTTTAAAAGTTCATCTATACAACATGATGGGATTTTGATCTTAGCTTTTGATGAACTTTTCATGGACTGATTTTCCTCATTTTTATGAACGAATACCAGCAGAGTTGTGAATGAGAATATAAAGGTGAATACTGAGGGCAACCAAAGCATTTGGTTTAGAAAAATGTGATGAAAAGCAAGGTCACTTTGGGTGCAAAATACGTACTAATAAAACAAGAGGTGGAAGACAAGGCTAGAAAAAGAACTGGCACTCACAGACTCAAAGACTCAAAGACAGATATGTAGACACAGAATTTGAGGGAATTTAGAAGTTAAAAGCTACACCTAACTGACACTTAGGGTGAGAGGGTGTGGAAAAGCTAGACAAAGAAGGGATACAAAGTAGATAAAAACTGACAGCGGAAAAGGTACCTGAGTGGGGATATAATACATAGCAGCCAGTCAAGGGTCTATGTAAAGCTCCATTTTCTTTAGGCTTTGCTTCCTTTCTCCTTCTATTCAAAACTCATCTCTTCTTTACATCCACACTTGACAGACAAGCCTCTTCCCTTTTACAATTTACTTCTCTTTCTAACTTTATGGCTTCTAACTGCTTCCATCTGTAGTTTGCTTTTCTCTAATTTTTATAATCCAAATCACACTTTTACCTCAAAGACAGAAACTATCTTAGCAAAGTCAATTGCACAGAGTTCTCTCAGTGGAATTAGGAACTTGCATGTAGCTTACTCATTACCTGATTCATCTCCTGTAGCCAGACTGACCCTCTGCATCACATTATTGTTATTATGTCATATGACCAGTTTGTGCTAATGGATGAGAGTTGGAAGGATACAGGGTCCTTCTACTATCTACTAAATCTGTGCCAGCAAAACAATACATTAATATACTATTAATTCATTTATATCTAAAATAAGGTTTTATTTATACAATACAATAAAACTGAATCAGTGCTGCTACATTATTTTCTTTATAGCTTACTTTTTATAAATTTCAATGTGCGTGTCTGGCTGTATTTTTAAACAGAATTCTTTCAAAAACTTGGTTACACACTGCTTAAACATGAGTTTGGCAGCAGTGTCAGCGTCACAGAGATTATATGCTTGGACATCAATAAGGTCAAAGAGATGACTGCAGAGCTCACTGTACAATACCCTTCACTAGCTAATCCATAATGCAGCACTGTCAAATAATGAACATGCACCTGCAGTTTTCCAAGGAAGATAATTCAAAATGAGAAACTGTTCCTTCTTTCTCTTTCTTTCTTTCTTTCTTTCTTTCTTTCTTTCTTTCTTTCTTTCTTTCTTTCTTTCTTTCTTTCTTTCTTTCTTTCTTTCTTTTTCTCTTTCTTTCTTTCTTTCTTTCTTTCTTTCTTTCTTTCTTTCTTTCTTTCTTTCTTTCTTTCTTTCTTTCTTTTTCTTTCTTTCTTTCTTTCCTTCTTTCTTTCCTTCTTTCCTTCTTTCCTTCTTTCCTTCTTTCCTTCTCTCTTTCTTTCTCTTTCTCTCTCTCTCTCTTTCTCTCTCCTTCTCTCTCCTTCCTTCCTTCCTTCCTTCCTTCCTTCCTTCCTTCCTTCCTTCCTTCCTTCCTTCCTTCCTTCCCCTCTTTCCCTCTTCCTTTCCCTCTTTCTCTATTTCTCTTTCTTCCCTTCCCTTCCCTTCCCTTCCCTTCCCTTCCCTTCCCTCCCCTTCCCTTCCCTTCCTTTTCTTTCTTTTCCTTCCTTTCTTTTAATGTGCCTTCCTCATAATGAAAATAATGATATTCACTATTAAAGTCCCCTATGATAAGTATTAGACATTGTTACAGAATGCAACATCTATGTACTAAATACACTTTATAAAGTGCATACACATATATCTGGAAATACTTAATCAGGAGTCTGAAAAATTTTTGGAAGCTCTATGAAATATTGCTGTTACATGAACTAGCAGTGTCAATTCGGCAGATTTGTGGTAAAAAACTGCAATCAGAGAAAAACACATAAACCGCAAAAAGAGAGAATGATTATGAGAGAGAAAATGCCTTTAGAAAATTTAACACTTCCCAAAAATTTTACTTAATAGTTTATGAAAACATTACTATGTTCAAGTTTCATCTTCCCCTAAATACAGATGATGCTGTCCTACTAAAGCCAGATAACTATATATTAGCTATCAAATGGCTGCAACCATCTCATCCCATATTCAACTCGACATATATAACTCCAAGGTAAAAGGTACAATAGACCTGCATACCTGTAGCAGTTGTAATAGGCTGCAAATGGCCCTTAATATACAGGATTTTCCTTCGCTTTCTCTTTCCACACAGGTATGAATTATACTTACATAACCGTAGACAGAAGTTAGGATTTATTTCCAGTTTAAAACACTGGGTTTCTTCCCATATGTTTCTACATCTGTTGCTTGCTTCCATTTGTGCTTCTAGTCTCTCCTGCTGAACAAAGGTTACTGCCTGTTGCTGCGGTTTGTCTTCTACCAGCACAAAGAGCTTGTGCACACTTAGGTAATAAATGTAATTACATTATCAAATAGAGTCTCACTGAGACAAATCTCACCTCATTTAGGATAGTAATTTCTATGGTGCATATAGTCCTACTACCTATATGCTATTTCCAGTTTAAAAGTATTAATTGGACTAAAACAATCCACAAAAAAGATATTTTGTCCGATAAAATAAACACAACTTCCACCAGTAAAACAGTGACAAACTCTGAAGTAAACAATAAGAAATCCTAAAAACTAAATTAAAGCGATACTCTTTTCATACTCTTTTTAAGGGAAGCCAAGTCCTAGGAATGGTAGAAAAGGAAGGAAGTTCCAAAAAACCAGCAGGTCTTTCAAAGAAATATGGCCTGAATTCTCTTATGGAACAGGAGAGACTATTTTTATACCCACACAAATGTTTAATGGTTGAGATTCTCTTTTATAAAAAAGAGATGTAGTTCTAAATATTATCAGTGGCATTTTGGATTGCTTCCAAATGCAATGTGAATCTATAGATAATAATCTGTAATGCATCACACTGCTGCCAATCATTTTTGGTGCTAGGTGAACATACCCTTCCAATACATGAGGGTTCACCTTCATATAGTCTTCTAAATGATTTGGGGCGGGGGGGGGAGGGAACCCAAAACTTCAATCTTATCTACTTAGTATCATCACCTTTTCAGTTTAATACAGATATCTAAATTGCTTACTTAGCTGCTGTATAAAAAGGAAAACAAGAGTGCTCAGTGACTTTGGTTTTCTTTTAGCATTATAGTTCATCTGACCTCTAATAATTTTGTATAATTTAAAGTGAAGGAGAATGGAATCAAATCTCACTAACAAAGCATACTAATTATTTTTTAATGGAATACCTATGAATATGTTTTGCTATATTTGTTTCTTCAGTTGGAATACTGACATTTGAATCAAATTCAGCATAAATTAAAAAAAATAAAGCTTTACTACAATGATAAAAACCTCAATTTTTTTCTTAATCTTGTGTCAATCAGACCGACTATTTTAGTATTTGAGAAGATGCAGTTAAAAAAGACAGGTTCTATTATATGTTGAATGAATAAATCACAATATCTCCAGAAGATTTCCAGGACCTGCTTAGGAGCCTGAAGTAGCCAGAGTAAATGTCTGATAACTTCAACAAGCAAAGGCCTGAAAACTGAAACAAAAATTAAAAATCTCAATAATCTATAACATTAAAACAGGGGTTAACTTTCTGAAGGTTCACTATAGCTGCTTTATTGTGCTTATTTTCTCTGGCAAATTTTTAATGTTTGTAATTTCTTAATTTGTGTACTTTTAGTTTCTGTTTTTTAAGTCCCTATGCACCATTCAAATACTAATATGGTTTGTCAATCATTTGGTAATCTGACAGCAGTCCCAGTAATGTCATGATCTGGCCAGCACACAATTGGCAGACTAACGGGCTCTCTGTAATAAAGTACAGGAACTTTGCATGGTGTCCTGCAAGCAAATGGAAGAGTGTTCACTAGTGAGTACATGCCCCACAGTTTTCAATGTTTGCTCCCATAACATTGCAGGGGAGCTGGAAAATGCACTTCAGGATCATTTGCCATCTCTCTGTGTGCGGCAACAAGGCCTGCTTTGATTTCTGCCACTTTACAGAGCTAAGTGGTGGCTCTAGCAGCCTGCCACTAACAATCAACTGAATAGAAGTGCTCTGACATGATGCTCAGTTGGGACTACCATTCACAGCAGCATACTCAACTTCAGCTAAGCCTGGTACCTTAAAGTACTTATTTAGCTACTTTTAATAAAGAACAGGAGATAAGAAGTCTTTTATTTCCTGCCAAGAGGCTTGCTGGGTCTAGTGATGAAGAGTGGAAGCAGGTTAGGTTCAAGAATTTCACCTTCCCTCTGTGCTGTGCCTTATCAAGATGTCCACAGGTTCTCTATGATTTTGTTTCCTAACTGTATTAGTAGCCCTTCTCTCTGTATTTTCTCTCTTTCTTTCTTTCTCTCTTTCTCTCTTTCTTTCTTTTTCTTTCTTTCTTTCTCTCTCCCTTTCTCTCTTTCTCTCTCCCTTTCTCTCTTTCTCTCTTTCCTTCTTTCTCTCTTTCTCTCTTTCTCTCTTTCTTTCTCTTTCTCTCCCCTTCCTTCCGTCCAACATAGACACAAGGTCAGATATTATATTCTATCCTCTATTAGAGATCCCTTGTAATCATAAACAATTAGTAAATTTATTAAGAATATAGCTCTAAAGTTTCTCAGGTTGGTATATTTTTCAAGTATAAATTAAGAACATCAAAACCATATTTAAATTTTTGTATACCCCTACCTAATTTGCTTGAATGTATTGAAAAAACACACTCCTTTGTAACACAGTGTTAGTAGATAGTTGTGTCCATTACATTCAAAGGTACAGATAAAAGTATCCTTCCCTTTTATTCTTCATATTTTGAAAGGTACCTTTTCTGCAGATTCAACAATAGCAGCCTGTATCAAATTAATATTGTTTATATGGTGTATGTGAGAGTTCAAGCACTGCTTTAAATGCATAGAGTTCTCCACAAAAACGAGATTAGCAGTTTCAGCACTGCAATGTAACAGTATTATGAAATTATTATAGAAATCAATAACGCTTTCATTTCCAGAACTAATCTGATAGTAAGATCTTGTTTAGAGAGATATTAAACAAATGCATTATTCACATTTTGATACAATTTTTTGAGAAAAAGGACATTTTTTTAATTATCACATGCAAGTGGTGTAATAAATGAGTGTAATTTTTATTAACAGGAGTTAATTTACATAAAACAAATGCTCATTGAATTATTGAGTATGATAATATCTACATGCCTAGTCCTGTTTGTCATATTTTGTGCCTTTTGGCGACATCAGAATTATAACAACCTGATTTATGCACTAAATTTAATGCATAATATGACAACATACCGATAGGTATGCCTTATAATGTATAATTTAAACATGATTGCTATATATTTCACCCATATTTTCTTGGCTTTACAAAGATTTCTCATGCATCTAGAAATCTCGATTGCAATGCAGGTTGCCAGATATGAATGTCTGTTTGAATTAATGAACATTTTTATAAAAATACTCTGACTATGAATGTTTTAAAAACCTTGTCATAACATTCACCAAACTTACACATGACAGCTAGCATGTGTTACTGCATTTTCATCTTAAATATTTGATGACTGCCTCTTTAAATCCAAGATTCATAACCCAAAGGATTTCATTTTCTTACAGCATATGTAATTCAAGAGACATTTATTAGTATAGTTCTCATTTTATGCATCAACAAAATATTTTTCAGAGAGCCATTAGATGAACTCCCTGCTTTTCAGACTTTTTCTTGAACAATTTAATTATAATTGTATATTTTCGTTGACAATATTTGTACACAGACTATTTGCAATGTCCCTGCTTCCCTATCTCCAGCCCCATTGGAACTGAAAGAAGGATTCTGCAATATACAATAATGCAGAGTCAGAAAATATGAAAAGCATCAACTGGAATCTCATACACAGTAGATGAAATATCTGAAAACACTTGGTAAGCCTTTTTTTAACCTCTGAACATACCCTAAGAAACATCACTGTATACGATTATAATTCATACAAATCTGCTAAACACAGATGTTTCTCTAATACTGTTAAACCACTATTACTGAAGCATAAAATGAAGATTTCTGTATTCATTATTGTCCAAATGTAAAAAAAAATTAGCAGTGAAAAAATATCAAATATTAAAATGTTTATAATTATTTAAGAAACAGATCAACAAAACATTGTTGGTGCAATATATTACTATGTTGGCACTGAAGGTTGTCCACTGACAGGTCACTCTCACTTGACCTTGTATGCACAGAAAGGTAGTTCACCATGGTAACCTTGGTCTTGTGGCTTTCCATACAGTAAATCATTTCAGCCCTCTTCATGTAATTCTTTTATTGGCTGTGCAATTGAAATGTCATGCTTCACGAACAGAGAAGCTAGTAATTTCTTATGGGTGATTAAACTACCTCTGTAATGTATGAGCATGGATGGAACTGTATGCAACAGACTTAAGCATACACTTCATTTTTTAAAATTCTAGATATTTTTCAGATGCTTACAAGGAAGTTTGCTGTGAGAATGAAAACTGATTTATTTTCATAAATGCATCCGGAACACCAAATGTTTAGATTATCTTTTAGACTATCTTCAGGAGCAAAAAGAAATCTGCAGCTTATTAAACATAAATAGTTACCATTGTTTTTAAAATTAATAGCTAATTTTTAATCACACTGACAAATTCCAAAAGTTAAGCTAGTTTATAAAGGCCAAGTTAGGCCCAAAGCAAGAGCTGACATTCTTATTTTAATTACATTAATATATAATGGTGAGATATAGTAGAAAATAATCAGAGGAGAAAAAATAGAGGTGGGCAGAATCCTTCAGCTTTTTTTTCATTTTAGTACTTACATTCATCGTAATCTTGATATAAAATTAACAGGTAAGTCTGATGCTTTCTTTGGAGAATTACTCATTTATATTCAAACTATAATCTAACAACAGAAAACAAATCGGCTTTTTAAATAATAAAGATGCACCCAAAGGAAATTCTTATCTTCAAAGTTTTCTTTTATACAATGTCACACTTCCTCAGATAACTGTAATAAAAAACATTTGCTGTAACTCTATTTGCATGAAGCTCATACTATATATTTTTCTTTCGTATCTGTCAGGTTGAAACGAGTCTGAATGACAGACATGCACAAGTATGTCTGTATGTAGTACATACACTGATACGTCTTTCAAAAATATTAGCAAAAAGATTTTGATAATGCCATTTTCATATTCTTTTCAAAACCAAACGCGGGAGATCCCAGACAAACACTCAGGGACCAATATGATCAGGTGAATGCCGTTTATTCAAACCGTTAGTCAGCTTGTATAGACCCCGTGCCATGTGCTCGCCTCCGGATAGCTCCACCCTCGCCGTGTGCATACGGCTGGCCCCTATTGGCTCACACACCCCAATGCACTCTGTGATTGGCTACAAGCCCCGCAGCACACGCGCAGTTGTTACAGGTCAAAGGCTGGATTGCTCACGTGCCCAATGTCTGCTAAAAAGCCTCCAACAACCAAACACAACACTATGCCTTTTATACAGCAAAAAATAATCTTACGGCATTCATAATTTTAATTAACAATAAATTATGATAACCCTGGATTTTGTTTTAGTTTCCCAGTTGTACCCACTCTTGCAGACAATTAAAAAATAAGATTGACTTTTATTTATTAGAAATTAAATAACTGACAACCAAAAATGCAGTGGTAAATTGAAAAAAACATTTTACTGCTGAGGTCTAAAAATGGATTTAAAACCGTAACCACCTCTAATCATTTCATCAAAACAAGAGCGTGGACTAAGCTTTTCAAGGAGAGGGTAGAAGCATCTAACAGGCACTAGAAAATCCTTTAGTGTTTTTTTAAAATCACAGAAACCTTTCTGTTGAGCTTAAGAACCCAGATCTGCTCATGAAGAGATCTATTTGTGAAGGTATATATGTGGCAATATAGTAGACTGACACCTGATTCAGCTGGATTAATGACCTCATGATGAGAATGGAATCTGCTAGTCAGAAACCTGAAATCAGTCCCAGTTCAAATTGTGAATTTTCTATCTTGACTACTTTCTACAGGAACTGCAATGTCTTATTTATGGTAAAGATAGCATAACAAAAAGATAGTTGCATGCAGAGGTAAGGAAAGAGTTTCACTTCCAACCAAGACAATTCTATGATTCTATGATTATTATTAAACAGTGGGATGCCTCAAAAAAACAAAAGCACATAGAAAACATCCAAAATGCTTCTAATGATGCTTTGTCCTTCAGTTACCTATGGTAAAAGATAAAGGCTTTGATTTCCTTTGTACAGTTTAGTAATGGATGAAATCTGATCTACTGTCTTTTTCTACAGGGCTGGTATCTCATACAATGTCTGAGCACTGGTCCAAGTTCCACTTCATTTTAGAAAAAAATCTCAGATAAACTTATTTTAAAGGTGGGGAGAGAGCAAACACCTTCTCCAATGAACACATGAAAAGAGCTACATCCTGTTTGACTCAGCCACAAAAAAAGAGAATGGATTTAATTTGGAGTGATTTTATCTTATTTCTCTTCTGCTCCATTGTGGAACATTGCTGGAATTCCCTTATGTCTGAGAAAAGTTCCAGTGTTAACTACAAATCTTTAGCGTGAAATTGCAAACTACATCAAGATAGGCACAATGAAAAATCACAAAGAGGGAGACTCAATCCCTCATTCTTCTGCTGGTGACTTACTGTATTTTCCTTTGACTATCCAATAAGTCAGACTACATTTTTCATCGATCTTAAACAGAAAAAAGATTTCTATAAGACCATGTTCTTCGAGGTACCTTTTGAGAAAATTTATATATATTCTCATTGGTCCCACAGATTTCCTCTAAATTTAAAAATAACAGCTAAAACAATCATTATATAGCAAGAACTCCATGAAATGGCATGGTGTCATTTAAACAGAAAAAAAGAACAAGTTTCTTTACAGTTATAATTATCAAATGGAAAACCTAAAGGAAGTACTTGTAGCATCACAACTAATATGGTCTTAAAAGGGGAAGAAAGAGGTGTGTTTACCTCCCAGTTGGGAAATAAACAAATTGGATATTTTAGATATAAATTGTTATTAAGTAAAGCAGAAAATAAAAGTAAGGATTCTACAATGACTAGAAGTGAAAACATCAGGGTTGTAAGGTGCTTTCTATATTAAATAATTATTTATTTAAAAACAAAAACCAAAAAAATCTCCACTATTGTTGAAAATGGGGCTTGATTTGAATTTTTTTCCACATTTGTATAGGTGTGCACGATCTTAGTTAGCATCAAGTAGGAATCTCCTGTCAGTTTTACTGGCACATTACCTGAGAATACTAGTTAATTCTCTTTTCATTTTCTTTTAACGAACCCCTTCGCCACCCCACACTGTGACAGACTCTCAAGATATCCACACAGTCTAAAAGTTTGACTTAGATGCCAAGTGCCATCAGAAATTGCATTTTGCTTCTTAAGAGAATTATTATTTCTTTATCCTCATAGCAAGGAAACACAAACAGCCAGGAAATTTTCAACATTATACTTCTAGGACCCACTTCTCTTAGGTTACAGTCTCTTGATCTTTAAGAAAATGCCTTGGGTTCTTTCCCCTGTGAAAATGTTCTCTAATGTTAGGTAGCGTGAACTGACTTTCCAGGGAAGCATGATTTCTGTATGAATGTGAGAAGGTGGACCAATTATCCTGGAAACAGTAGGGATCTAACTACAGGAAGTTGTTAGTTAACCTCAAAGCTCAAAGGACAGCCTGGACAATTGTATCCCAAGTTGTTTGTTCATAGCAGAAGCAACACATTCCCAAGAGGACTCACACTTCTCTGCACCCTTTACCTGGCCCCCCCTTAAGTTTTTAGTATTTGTAAAGCAGTTTTAAAACAACTTATCAGTGATAGTGTTAGCTTAAAAATTAACATAAAAAAATTCATTCTTGCATTGGTGCACTGTCGTGGTTCACTTGGAGCAAATTTAAATTTTGGCTGAATTTTTCTCCTGAGTAGCATCATAACATACTAAATGTGATAATAATCTTTGGGGTTTTCTATAAGAACAAAATATTTACAAATTTTATTTGCCAAGCTTGTGTTTTCTGGGTACCTTACTAGCACTTTACAGTAACTTTAACTGGTAAAACACTACATTTTCTTGCCTCCCAGTTTTATTATCATCTAATTACCTGTAACTGCTTTAACAAAACACTGCCTCTCTAAATCACTCCTGTTTCTGCGTTATCCCACTAGAAGAAATTAAATACCACCATGACTATTTTCTACATTGTGTAGAACTTAAATCTTTCCAGCTACACAAAATCTGCCTTCCTATTGATAACTATCCCTGAATTTGCTTAGCAAAAGTGTTCAACTTTATCGAATCATTTTCCAATGCATTTGGTCCTTTCTTCTCAACCAAGTTTTTCTCATTCCCAGTAACCCTTCTGTGTATTTGTCTGTTTCCACTTATAGGATTTAGGGGACAGCCAAAGGGAATAGCCATGTTTCAGTGAACTGCTCCATTTTTTTTGGACTACTCTCTTATACTTAATCCTTTACACACTATTTAATCATCCCCCAAATGTTTATATCAAATAATTTTCTAGTACTTTTCTGGAACTCCCTTTACCAACTGCTCTGAGATAATCTGCTGTTTATTTGTAAGTGAATATGTTGGCATCTGAGAGACAAAATACATAGCATATGACTGAAAATAATTTTGTGAAAATGCCAAAATATCATATGTGCTAATACTGTGCCATATATATACAGCAGTCAGTGAACATTATTGGAGGAGGAAACACTATTATTATTCCTAACAGTGCAAGGCACCCGAAAGCTATAAAAATACACAGAGAAAGTCTGAGCCTTAAATCACATTTATATACTTCTGCTATTCCTGAGATTCCTTATCCTCATCTCTGATACATGAATTCAAAGTTTCTGGTATTTCATCACTTCAGAATGCTTAACATTAGTTAAAGTATCAGTTTATATGTTTCTAAAAAAAACCCTTAAATTTTCCTTAAAAACACATTCAATTCATTTTTATGTTACTTCTCTTTTTCTGCAGTCTCTCCTAGGCGTACCAATTTGTGAGGCACTTTTTAGATACAGACTCCATCACAGGGCTTTGAGTTTCTTGAAAAAAATTGAGAGATCCCTTGACTTTGAATTCATCCCACATCAGAAAACATAAGTAGTGTTATAGTCAGCAGAGCCTCATTAGTCCCAGAAATCACAATAGCTGAGGTTTCAGTCAACTGAGAGTCTTCAGTTTGAGAAAGATCTATTATATGCTGTAAGTAACTGCCAAAGATACAGACTGCTCTCATTGTGAATTGAAGGGTTAAAGAATGCAACATTTGGACTGCAGGCTGTTGTATCTTCAAGAGGTGTCCTCCTGCAATTACTTGTTTTATAGAACACTTGATAATTGGAGAATTAGTTGGCACTACAAAGAATAAAGGTCTGAGGGGAAAAAAAGTTAGGACTGTGAGATTGGAAGATATGGTAATGAGCCTGCACCCTGGAGTTCTCCATTAAGAGACACCGCTGGGACCTATGGGAACCTTGCTCTGTAAGGGTTTATTGAGAATTGTTGCCTCTTCTTCGTAGCCAGAGCTATGAAAGATGATTGCAGAGAACCAATCATGCCTGCTAGTCCAGCCATTGTATACACCTGATGCTTCCTGGAAAAGAAGTTGGACAGGTGTCTAGTAATAGACTCAGAACTTGCAGGGCCTTCAGGTGTCATATCATATGGAGACCTCCTGCTGTTTGAAACCATAAGTAACACAAAAGTATTTTCCTTCTCAAACCGTTTTCTTTGCTGTAAAAGAGATTCCTGGAGTGCTTATAAGGATAGAAGAAATGTAAAGATAGCAGACATACAATGTATTCTACTTTTTCTATCAATATTGTACAGCAGTGAAGAATATGTGTTTCCCAATCTCTTTTCTTTCTGCTCTTGAATGAAAGGCATGCATCTCTGCAAATGTGGAAAGTGAAAATTATTTTGGGATTACACCGTCTGCTATCAATGTTAAGTAGAGAAAAGGAAAGGATATATGCATCTTATTAACAACTTTTTGGCTTTGGCATAGGGAGTTGATATATCTTTCCCTGTTTTCCATGATATATAATAACTTCCCAGTTTTTAAATGTCAGGATCAAAACAAAGAAATCCAACTAAAGACAATTTCACTTTTAATTCTTTCCCAATTCTAATAAAAATAAATCAGTTATTTCAAAGGACAGCAAAATAACTGGAATAATTTCCTGTCTTTCTTAATTACCCTTCCATAAATAGCACACAATACAAGTACAAGGTGAAGTTATCTATGTCATATGTAAAATGGTAATAAAAATACTGAAAAGTTGTTACTTATAGTAATTATTAAAATAACATCTACCAAAAATGTTTCATCTTCAAACACTGACCACAACACTTAGCCAATCCAAAGCGTTAGACAGCACTAGCTAATTCTCTATAAGGGGGAAGAATTTCTCTTCTTGATCTACCTAAAAAGAAATTTAAATCCCAAGTATTGAGTGTCGTAGGCTCTCAAGTGAAGCAGAATTACTGCACATCCTCATCAAAAGATCGATGTTAATTCAGATTCTGATCCTTTGATTTAAACATATCTCGAGATTAATTTCAATTGCAAAGGCAAAAGACTTAGCTACACTTTAAGGTTAGTTTTATCATTTAATCATTTGCATATTTAAACTTCTTTATTATTAAGTGAGAGCACTGTTTATTCAATTTACTTCTCTTTCTGCTTGGCCTACTGCAGAGAAAACCATTGATGCAAAAAAGGGACATATAAAGAAAAACAAACCCAGCACAGGATCATAAAATTTTCCAAATCACATGCTATCAAATGCCTCTTCTATCTAAAAAAACCCTAATACCCTTTAATCTTCATTATCATTATTCTTCTTTACAAGTACAGTACTAGATGTAAGAAGCACATATGAAGTACTTTGACCACTTCTACTCTATGCATTAATGGAGTATTTAAATTTAATGTGTCCCTCTGAATGACAACTTGCTTCTCCTTAGTACTCAGTTACTTTCTCTGAAATTAAACAATTAATAAGCCAGGAGCTATATGAGCTATAAATTATTCATCCAAATGAACATTAATCAATTATAAAGAGATATAGGAATAAAAAAAAAAAAAAAAGACAGCTATATCCTTTTAATATTAAATCTACTCTAGCCAAAATGTCTTTAAACAGATGTAATTTGCATAATGTCAATGCAAGCAAAGCTATATTATAGCTATTTATGTTAAAATATACATATTTGTCAAACAAAATAATGAATCCATGATCCGTTACCGATAATCAGATGGCAAGAAAAATATTACAATTCTATGCTCTGTGTGTGAATAGAAATGTGCACTAAAATTACCCTAAATTATTAGTTTTACCAATACTTAAGAATATTATCTACTTTCCCAAGTTCTTTGGAAAATATTCAGTATTCATGCAAACACATCAAATAATTTCACTGACACTTATTAGAAGCAGGCAAGACAATGGGCACAGTCAAATTTTGGCTGAGCTATCACATACAAAGAGATATGTGAGAAGCCAAGAATGATTCTCATTTCTTGATTTACATTAGATTTGTTCCAGATGTGGGCATTTGTAGTCAGAAGGATGCCAGAACTCTTCGTTTGCAAAATTTTTTTTTGTGAATAATATCTCCAGTCATTTATAGGATCTTTGGAAAAACAGCATATCTAAAATTTTCTGGAAAGTACCAGGATGATACCAGGATATAGCAAATGTAACAAGAAGGTCAAAACATGCAGGAAGGGATACCCTTGATCTAGCAGTGCAGGAATACCTGACCCATGTTATGGGTAAAATATGTCACAGATGAGCCATCATTCTTTAATTTTCTATCTCATTCTCCATACTTTATCTCTGTTATTTATGTAAATTTTAAGTTCCTCTATATAAAACTGTCACCTACTTAGTACTGATACAATGCAAAACCTTCAGTCTTCTGGGACTCACAAAAAAGGGAAGTAAAATATTACTTGCAGTTCTCTATCAATAAGAAAGAATTTTTAATAGGATCAAATCTTATCCTGGGAATGCGTAGCTTTGTTCCATGTTAAAAAAAAAAAAAAGAAAAATCACTAAAATATAGCTTGCGGTTTTCTGCATAGTGGGCCTCTTCTTTTAACATCATTCTAGCATTACCTTCTTACAAAGGCAACATTTTATTTTAAAGTTTTTTACAATATCTTGAGGAAGACTAAAGGAAAGTCCTGCTTTTTATTTGTAAACTCAACTTTTCCTTACTTAAGACCCTACATCAGGTTACCCAAACCTATGCAGCATAATGGACAGGAAAAAGTATCACTGTATATTAATATGCATGCAGAATAGCTGCAGTAAAGCTACAATCTATAAAAGGCAAGCAAACCAACTCCTGACAGCTGTTTCATTAATCGTTCATATTCAGGTCTCAAATTTCCTATTTTGCCTAAGTTGGTTTATGGATTAATTTAACTAATCTTGTGATAAAACCCCTGGAAGTTCTCAAGTGAAGACAACTCCATTCTGGGAGAATTTGGATTAAACTCTAAGAGTTCCAGGAACTGTTTTATCTAATGTAGGGATTGTTACAGATATAGCAGGAGAATGGCATCTGTCTACAGTGAGCACAGGAAATTATGCTCAGTACAAGAGCCATGGATATACTGGAGTGAGTCCTGTGAAAAGCCATGAAGAGGAATGAGGGACTAAAGCACCATTCCTATGAGGAGAGGTTGAGGGCACTACCCAGAAACTACCCAGTCCCTGACATCATCAGGGAGAAGGCTCAGGGGTATCCTATCTGTATGCATAAATATGTAATTGAAGGGAATAAAGAAAATTAAGAAAACTGAGCTCATTCTCAGTGGTCCCCTTTGACAGACCAGCTCAAATTCTCTGCAATTCCATGATATTACCATTTTAAAACCCCTGTAAGTTTACAACAGGATTTAAATTCACAGTTTAGTATCATGCTCCTTGCAGTATGAACATTTACTATAAATACTAGCATAAATATATAGTTAGCATCAAGCTAAAAATAAATATTCTTGCAATTTATAGTAAAACCCAAAGTTCTCTAGTATGGGAAATATTAATTGAAGACATACCTTCCAATGATAATATAGTACAATCATTGATATTAAATAACAAAAATCACGTTCAGATCAAGTAAATATACAGAACAGAAATAGCCAAAATCAATATAACTGTTTAAATAAACTTCAGCCAAACCAAATTTTTACTATTTCTCAAGGCTTGTTTTAACACTTTTTTTTTTAAAATCTGAAACAATTTGAGATGGTAATTAAAGATATGCCAAACATTCACATCTGTCAAAATTGTATCAACCTCACCCACAAAGTAAAGGATTTTTCCACACTGCAGTATTGTTGATGTGGCAGTATAAAAAAGATTTAGCTGTATTTCCACATGAAGAAAATCAGAGATAGAGAAATTATCAGTAATTCTATTTGTTGTGTTACCCCTCCATCATCATGCATATCAGAATCTCTTAGAGAAAGCTGGTTTTTTTACACCCATCACTAACCAGAACAGCAAAAGTATATGGAAAACTTGTTCACTTCTTTTGTAGCCCAGAAGGTTTCAAAGTAAATTAGCATCTAGAAATAAACATAGAAATAGCTAGAAATTGGCATAGCATAAAACATATTTTTTAAAGTATGTAAGAGAAAGAACAAGGAAGACGGGAAAAAGAAAAATATGTAAATGAAAACTATTTGTAAATGTTTCCCTAATTCATATTTCTTCTGTCTTCTACTTGCTCACCAGAATTCCTTACATATAAATGAACTGTATATGAGAAGGAATGTATACAAACATACACTCCAAGTAGGATGGAAGAAATTTCTAAAGGAAGCAATGTAGAATATAAGATTCGGCTAGTAATAGCTATTAACTCTAAATACTGCCTACCCAGATTTCACTGTCCTCTTAATGTAGGATTCCATTGAATGTACACTTCTTTCCACCTTTCACAGAGACTTAGAAAAGTCTTCATAAAGACATCTTAGGAATATAAGGCCTTAAAAATTTTCTATAATTGAAAAGTGTCAGCACAAAAAAAAAATTACATATTTTATGAAAATGTTTATATGGTTCCTATAAGAAAAAGTGAAGTGACTTACATTCTGACATGGAACGACTTTATGAGAGAAAATAGGATATGATAGAAGTCTGATTAAATTATGAAAAGACATTAACTTCTATATTGTGAAAAGGAACATACTGAAAGAAATTTTTAAAATGCTCAAACAAAAACCTATTTAGAAAGGATGGAGCATATGGATTACCTAGGAATCTAAAACTGTAATATGTTATATTAAGAGATGTTGAGAAAAGAAATACTAATAGTATTGGCTCAACTTATTTGCTTTGTAGAAAAATTGATGACAAAAATTATGATTATGAGATTTTGAAATTTGATACAGGAGACGTGTAATGTAGACCTCACCTACCTCCTGAAAGGAATAGGTGAAGTCAAATATATCTAGACTACAAATCAAGAATAACTTCAGTGTAGAAGAAACACCTCGGGAAACACCTCACATAGCACATACATGACAGCCGAGTGATCAGGCCCAGTCAACATGGGTTTATGAAAGGCAGGTCCTCCAAACTAACCTGATCCCCTTCTATGACAAGGTGATTCATTTAGTGGATGAGGCAAAGGCTGTGGATGTAGTGTACTTGGACTTCAGAAAAGCCTTTGACATCGTTTCTCATAGCATTCTGCTTGAGAAACTGACTATCACTGGCCTGGCTGGGTGCACCCTTTGCTGGGTAAGAAACTGCTGGATGACCGGGCCCAAAGAGTTGTGGCAAATGGAGCTAAACCCAGCTGGAGGCCCATCATAGAATCATAGAATCATAGAATCATGGAATGGCATGGTTGGAAGGGACCCCAAGGATTATAGAGTTCCAACCCCACTGCCACAGGCAGGGCCACCAACCTCAGGCCTGGATCTACACTAGGTTGCCCAGGGTCACATTCAACCTGGTCTTGAACACCTCCAGGGACGGGGCATCCACCACCTCTCTGGGCAGCCTGTTCCAGCACCTCACCACTCTCTCTGTAAAAAACTTCCCCCTAGTATCCAATTTAAACCTTCTTTCTTTAGCTTTAATTCATTCCCCCTTGTCCTGCCATTGTCTAGCCTTTTAAAAAGCTGATTCCCCTCCTGTTTATATGCTCCCTTCAGGTACTGAAGGCTGCAATGAGGTCCCCCCCACAGCCTTCTCTTCTCTAGGCTGAACAAGCCCAGCTCCCCCAGCCTCTCTTCATAGGAGAGGTGCTCTAGCCCTCTAATGATCTTCGTGGCCCTCCTCTGAACCCTCTCCAACAGTTCTACATCTTTCTTGTATTGCAGGCCCCAGATCTGGACACAGGACTCCAGATGGGGCCTCATGAGGTCAGAGTAGAGAGGGACAATCACAAGTGGTGCTCCCCAGGGCTCAGTCAATGGCCTAGATGAGGGATCAAATGTTCCCTCAGTAAGCTTGCAGACGACACTAAGCAGGGAGGAAATGTTGATCTGCTTGAGGGTAGGGAGGCTCTTCAAAGGGATCAGAATGGGCTGGATCAATGGGCTGAGACCAACAGGATGAGGACCAACACGGCCAAGTGCAGAATCCTGCACTTGGGACATAACAACCCTCTGCAGCACTACAGACTTGGGCAACAGTGGCTAGAAATCTGCCTGGTGGAGAAGACCCTAGGGGTGTTGGTTGACTGCAGGCTGAATATGAGCCAGCAGTGTGCCCAGGTGGCCAAGAAACAGCATGGCCAGCAGGTCCAGGGAAGTGATTGTGCTCCTCAGCTCTGGTGAGGCCACACCTCAAGTACTGTGTTCAGTTTTGGGCCCCTCACTATGAGAAAGACATTGAGGTCCTGGAGCATGTCCAGAGAAGGACAACCAGGACGGTGAAGAGGCTAGATAGCAAACTATGAGGAGTGGCTGAGGGAACTGGGGTTATTTAGCCTGGAGGAGGCTGAGGGGAGACCTTATCACTGCCTACAGTTACCTGAAAGGATGTTGTAGAGAGATGGGTGTTGGTCTCTTCACCCAAGTGACAGATGATAGGACAAGGAGGAAGGGCCACAAGCTGTGCCAGGGCAGGGTCAGATTAGACATTAGGAAAAAGTTCTTCACCGAAAGGGTTATGGGGCATTGGAACAGGCTGCCCATGGAGGTGGTTGAGTCACCATCCCTGGATGTATTTAGAAGACAGGTAAATGAAATGCTTAGGGATATGGTTTAGTAGAGGACATGTATGGTTGGACTCAATGATCTGAAAGGTCATTTCCAAACTAGTGATTCTGTGATTCTGTGAAATTCTGAAATAGGAACATTAACGATAATCTTAATTGCGTTTTGTTAATTTCAGATTTGTAAAGTCTTGAAAGATTTTCTACTTTATTTTCCACCAGGAAGTCAGGAATGCACCAGATTAGATATACTGAAAGTACAGATGGCAAAGAATGGACGTTCAGCCGTTACAGTTTAAGAAAAGAAAAAAAGAAGTCAAGGAAATCAGTGGACAAGACCTCAAAATGGCCTTGACTGACATGCCTTTTTGCAACATGGTAAGTGGATTTTTTACTGCTTTTCTTCCTTGAGGAATTCTTTGAAGGACAGAGAAGGCCAGAATAGAGGATTTTCACTTACAACAATAATTAAATTAAATCTAATCAAACCATTTTATTATTTTCTGCTGAAGGCCAATATATTTAGCATCTTCTTCCATGCATAATAAATTACATTAGCTCTAGGCATTTTCAGAATGTTGATTTATTAAAGATGTTCATATATATTCAGTGGCATTCTTTGTAAAAGCCAGGTAAATATAACTAGTTGAGTCTTTTTAGTTTTGAAAGGAAATAAAACATTATGTTCATTTGGTTTATTTAGAAGGTAAAAATTAAAAATCTATCCAGTGAGGCATCTTTTTCAGAAGAGAATTTGTTAAGGTCACTCCTACTGCAGCAGTCACATTGCTTTTCCTGTCATTGTAACATCAGAGGCACAACATCAATCTACATCTTTGTAAAGCAGAATCACCACACAAAAGAAAAAAAAAATTAGTTTGGGCAGTAAGGTTCCACATTAAAGTAAAAAAGAAAAAATACTGACCAATAACCACAGTTTTAGAATGTAACAATGTTGCATGCACTTTAGTTATGTAGTGATCTACTGGAATTTTATATTCAATCGCAGAGTGCAGTATTTAAATACCTTGCATAAAACATAGCATTAATAGTAAAAAAAAATACTATTGAAATAACTTAATTATAAGTTGGAAATATTTTGCATATAAACAAAGTAGACAGAGTGTAAATGTTTTACTGACTACATACAAAATGAAGGATAAACTAGCCACACTACAGTGTTCCTCCATGAAGCACTACATTTGTATAACCAGGTTCATACATTAGTCAACAATTAAGAAGTAATATAAAGAGGTTTTGAATCTCAAGTTCCACACAGCATTTTAACATTTTATTTTAATTTTGCAACAATAAAGCACACAATCAACTGAAACCCCACTTTGGTTTCTTCTAATTCCCTCTCTTCTATCCAAGTTGCTCTTTCTGAGATTAACCAATACACTAATGCACTAAGGGAGCTTCCCTCTGAGAAAAGTTTACCATCAGTTTACCACTCAATTTAGGCTTGCCACATGTTCAAATAATTCAGATTTCAAAATCACTTAAAAGCTATTGAAAATGTAATTACTGGCCTTCCTTCATGAGTTTTATATCATGTCTGTTATCACTATCAACTTTTTCAGTATGTTTAAAAATTAAGGTAGTTAATTTCAAGATTTTTAGAGACTATTAAGATTTTAATGTATGTGATCTATGGTAATGTTTTCTAGAGTATTACTCATGTCTATGGAATAGAATAAAATATGAGATTCTATAAATTTGGAAGAGTAAATCATGAATAACTTGCAACGAAACTGAAACTCAGGTGCAATTCTCCTGGAGAGGCAGGTCTCTTTTTGTACTGTTGCATAAATATATATGACAAAAATCCATTCTATTTGATATTTTGAGACATTTACACCTATGTGCTGGGTTGTAATTCAGCCTAAAATGAATATATTGCTATTATTGGATTTAGAATCTACAGACCTGGTGTGGTATTACTTGGCAAGTTTTTACACCAACCTGCATCCTAGAAACAGGGGTCTTAGTGGGAATAAAAAAAATAACACAACGGTAGCTAAATCAGTATGTAGAAATATGGTTGTAATAGAGGTTTCTCATCAATTTCTCATTTATGTTATATTAACATCTGAAAAAGCTATTTAAACATTAAAATTAATACATCATAAAACAATAGAAATACTTAATACAAAATAGTTTTATTTGAATCACAACTACTCACAATAGCTATGAATATCCCCATTCAAATTGCTACCATGAATACTGTATAAAATGAGAATAAACTAAAAGTAAAATTAGAATACTCCTTTATAAATTACTATATGTCAAGCTAACAAATGGTAGACTTGTCATATTGAACAACTAAATGTCTAAATGATCATTCAGCACTCATAGTGTAGGGAAAAAACACTAGCTTTGTTGGCTATAAAGCAGTTGCTCGATTTTTCATACTGTCATTCTGCTCTATTAGCAAAGCCTAACACAATTAGGTATGAATATGCAGTAATAACATGCAAATTGTTCCCTCTCAATTGCCCCAAGGCAGCAGTCTCAGCCTTTCAAAGCTTGATTTCTTCTACATCATTACAGGCTTGGCATAATTCATCAGAATAAAAAAATACCTCAGCCTTATTGCATGTGGCCAGCTAGTAAAATCATCAGTCGTTGTTAACCATTCTCCCTCAATAGGTTTGTTAGCAACGCTGTCCCCAGCTCCCTGCCACTCCTGCACTTGTACATGTTTCCCTTGGGTAATGTTAGACACTACATTTGAGCCTGCCAGAACAATTAACCCTACTGTTAATTAGAATGAAATGTCAGGCGCACAGATGGTACAAGCTGGCAACCTGCCATCCCGCCAACTGCTGCTGAAAGCAGCTACCCCACTGCTGACAGCTGTTCAGCTATGTCCCAAACCAGCAGATGTCAAAACTTTCCAGCTGAGGAAAGCTAAAAAAAGCAATGATGGGGGTTTCTAGTCCCAGCAGTAATGATGACTGTTTTACTGTTATTGTATCTATTACCTGTTGTCATACTGTACTCATCAAGTGGAGTCATCAAGCAGCAAGATGCAAATTAAAAACGATACCAAGTCAATAAATGCAAATCTGCTTTCCAAGCTAATTCTGTACAACTGTAAAAAAAAAAAAAAGGAAGATAGACAAAAGCATATCTAATATATATTCTTTAGAATCTATATTTTTTTTCAATTCAGACTTTGTTTAAATTCAAGTTGTATGTTGATATATGATGATCTATTAGAAAGTGTTACTCTATATGTCTGTACACTGAAGTATGGAAGTCTGTCTTGTAGAACATTGTAAAATGTGAACCCAATTCTTCAAATCTTAGTAGCAAGAGCAATTTTTGAACTTTATTTTTCCTATGTCAATTTTATTGATTTATTTTACCAATGTGAGATACAAAGCAACTAAGATGAAGTCCCAGAAGTCAGAATGTCTCTGAATTCTCAGTGTCTACGTGCACTATACTTTGAATGACCAGTTCAACACTAAATATGTGAATGATAGATCCCAGCACATTTTCTAGTATGAGTCAGGATTCTAATTCTGGTAGCTATGTTTTGGTTACCAAAATCCGTCTTTGATTTGGCTTTCCATTTTCAAAATATTCAAAAAATGTAGTGGAAGGTAAGGACATTTCTACGCTGTAAGAAACGGTCTTCAGGCCTCCATAAAGATGGAATGAATACTTTTTTCAGGATTCCTATGAAAGACTCTTTCATGTAACTTTTGGCAATCAAAATTAAAATCCAATGTTATTTCATAAATATTAAATGTATTTTTTCTTACATGCTTTCTTATTCAAAACAACTTCAGCAATAAGATGAGAAGATGTTCTTACAATAAAAAGATGGTCACTGGGGACCAAATACAAAAGAAAATATCACATACTATTACAAATACAATTAGAATATATTTGGCTTACAACTTATTAATAAGATATAGTAATATATGTAAAAAAGGTCCCACAAATTAGAAAGCTTACACAAATAATTTTGGTTTCCCTATAAATTTTTGGAAAATAAGTTATTGCAAAGAGGATATGTAAAGTTGGCTTTAATTAACAATAGATGTAAAATTTATAAATAACAAAAATCAGTTAAATCTAAGGAGATGTGTCCATTTATGTGATTTTTTTCTCTGCATAGATATTTCATATATTCCTATATACATTCTATCTCATCTATCCATAAGACAGGTATATGGTAACATTTGTGAAATTTATATTTAGCATATGCCTTTCGTGCTAAATGTCTTTGATCTAGATTTGTTTGGATTCATATATAGTCTCAGTTTATGTGGTGGTAGAAAGAAAATAATTGCTTGCATATTTTAATATTAGTTTGGTACTGGTTTTGATTAAGAGGGGTTTTTCCTACACATAGGTAGTTGTAATACTAACTTTAGTGGGAGTTATCTGAAGAAAGCAATGTTCCTAATACATCATCAAACTGCTAATGGTTCATTGCACTACTTTTGGAGTCAGAATTTTCATATAAACTCCATGCGCATTTTGCTAGAAATATTCAGTGGAAAAGCATACTATAGTATTTAGTTGTGGTAGGCAGCCTTTGATATGAATACATAGACTAGAATCTCACCAGATACAGGAGCTCCAGCTTTATAGCAATTAATAACTGCCAGAGATATGCTAGACCAAATTCACAAGACACAGCAGGCACAGTTGCCTTCCATGACCATATTAAGATTTAAATCTGAGGACAGGAGGTATCAACCTAAAGCACCTCAGTCTTGATAAAGGATGTAACTGGATACAAGACTCCTGATTCACATATATTTTTCAGGTCAGGGAGCTTTACTAAGTTATTGCCGGTGCTTGATACAGTGAAGAAAGTTTTCTTGCAAGCCTCAAGTATTATTTTGGAGGGTATATTGCAGCTTTTGAGAATATAAGAAGAGAGCTTAGGATAGATGTTTTTGTTCCTGCTTTGCCTGGGTGTGAGAATTTAGTGGGAGACCTTGTTGATATGCTGTATGTGATGTTTACAGGTAGCTGCTACTCTGGCTACCAAGTATTGTTTGAGCTCAAATTAACCTAGATGAGCAGGTGGCACTGTACAGTCATATATGTCTTAATGTATTACTTCTGAAGCAGACAACTGGTCTGCTAGACACAAGAGTAGGCAGACATATTGCAAAACAATCCAGAACAAAGTTTGGCAGCTTCCCAACACAGGTTTTGTTTAAGTGGCAATGAATCTGTGAGGTCCTGGGTTGTGCTGTCTGGTTAAGTGGTGCTCAGCACCATGTATCCTGTACAGCCTCCAACAACAGCCACAATGCAGGTCAACTGCTACAAATGATGCAACTATAAGTTCACAACAGGCATCACATAGAGCAATGAATGCTGTCTCTGGCCCCCTGTGCATTCAAGGATGACATAACCAGCACAGAAAGAGCTTAGGCATGAACATGGTCTACAGGATTTGTGGCTCCTTAAAGGGATAACTTCTTCAAACTGCATTCATCTGGGTAAGATTTTTCCCTTAGAGTGTCTCCACTGTCATTTTCTAAGGACCAGAAAGACTATAGCAGCAGAGAAAGCAAAATCATTTGTTAATGAAAAAAATCTAGATAGTGTCTATAGGTGTGCTGGGGGTATAGCTCCCTTTTAAGATGCATTTACATTTTCATGCACGGAGCAGGCAAGTGCAGGGACTAGGCATGCTTACTGTGCTACAGCAGTGAGGCTGAGCACCATTACTGTTTGTTCCTTGTAACATGCACTGTGGATAGCCTGTGCCACTGAAAGCAACAGTCTGCACCAATAGCCCTGCACTTGAGGACATGGTTGAGAGGTGGACTAAGCAGGGTTAGGCTGTGGTTGGCCTCAATGATCTTGAAGGTCATTCTACGATTCTATGGTAATGGGACCTAAGCTGTTCCCTGACGAAGCCTAAATTGACTGTGGACAACAAAGTGTCTCTTTTTGTTTATTTGGGATCTTCATTTCTTCAGCACAAGCAAATGATACTTTATATGCTACAGGGAAGTTGCCTGTTTTATCAGAACTGGATTGAATGACCAATACAGGCACTGACTAGCTCCTAACTCCACATTGGATGAGGACTACTGTCCTGGATTTCAGCTAGGATTTAGTTAATTCTTTTACTAGCTGCTGGTATAGCGCTTTCTTTCAGGTTCAGGATGACAATAATTATGATAACACAATAAATATTTTAGTTGTTGCTAAGCATCCAAGGACTTCTCCGCTTCTTATACTGCCCTGCCAACAAGAAGGTGGGGGGCACCCAAGAAGCTGGGAGGTGACACAGCCAGGATAGCTCACCCAAACTGGCCAAAAGGATTTTCTATACCTTCTGATGTTATGCCCTGCATATAACTGGGGGAGTTGACTGGAAGGCAGCACAGCTGAGGAACTAGCTGAGCATTGGCTCCAAGTGGTGAGCGACTGTGCTGTGTATCATTGCGTATATTGTTGTTCTTGCTGTTATTGTTATTGCTATTGTTCATCTTCCTTTTTTGACAACCCACAGGTTTCACATTTTTCCTTTCAATTCTCTCCCCCACCCCACTGTGTGGTGAGGGGAGTAAGCAAATGGCTGTATGGTTCTTTTAGCTGCCTGATGGGTTAAACTACAACAGATACCAAAAAAATCTGAGGTATTTCAGAAGGTCTATACAAAGATGACAGTAGACTAGATTAAATTTGTTCTTGTTATAAATTAAGTGTTATCGAATTGAAGGAATGTTTTGAAGTCCTTCTAAGACTTTCTTAGATATCAAATTAATCCTCGAGGAGTACAATTCAGAAAACAACAAAAATATCATCAAGACTTCTCACTGCTTCATATACACAGGAATGACACAGACACATGATGCTGATTAAAGTGTCAGGCTACGGCTTTCTTTTAGTAAGTGTATGTTCCCAAATACAATACTATCTACAACCCATGGCCAGGAAACACTAGAATCCCTTGTCGATTTATGAGGTAAGCCGGGAAAAGACCTAGTCACTGGATCAAAAGGCACTTCCTAAAATTCAAGGTCTCCCAGCAAATATCAGGCCCAAAGTCATGGTTTGTCTGGCACAAGAGCTCTTAGATTCAGTTGAGAGGTATTTGGCAGCACAGAAACTGACTTGCTAAGACACTCCACAGTCAACACTTTCTCTGAGTTGAGATAAAGCATAAGAATCCTTTGTACCTCAAAGCTGTGTTTTCCCTAACTCTTGAAACTGGAAAATCTGACTGGACAAAAACCCCAGCTGTTCCATGCAGCTTTCTTTTATCCTTATTGCTGTCTCCTGGTATATCCTAACTGAGGGCAGCTAACTCAGTCCCTGCTAATTTGTATGGCTTCAAGAGCCATATAAGTTAGTTCCCAGATAAGTCAGGACCAATAAGCTCTCCTGCTTTTCCCCTTTGATAAATAATTTCCCACCTCATTCCCCCAACCAAGGAGGAAGCAACACTGACTCATTTTGATACAGTTCTTACCCTTTTTCCCCCACCCTATTTATCTTTACTGTGCAAATCCCTTATTTCTCCAACAAGGAAGGTATTGTGCAAGGGCAAAACATACCATGCATATAAAACAAAAAAGAATACTGAAATGATTATAATTAGATTAACATCCTTACAGAAAGTTCAAGATTTAGGTCAGCGAACTATTATTTCACAGATAAGGAGAATTGTTGCTAAAAGAAAGAAGGAATGAAAGTAAGAGGGAGATTTTTATTTTAAGCCTCAAAAACTTTTCTTTTTTTAACACAGAAAAAAAAAAAATACCAAAGAAAATAACATCAACGACAGTAACTTCTCAGTAACCTTTTTTACAGAATTCGAAAAAAAATTTGAAGTCCAAAATCACACACTAAATTTTGTAATAGCAAGAGTAACAATGTAGTAGCATACATACATCTTGACTAGCAACCAGTCTAGTAAAACTAAAGTTAAGGGTTAAATTTCTGTTGCCTTCTGTTGGGCCAAGATTCAACTAAACTGTTCATAAGATTTCCTTTTATTCTGTTTTTCTCATTCAAGAAAGACATGGAGCATGTGCCATACTAATGCAGAGACACCCCATTTCAAACAAGTTGCTTTCTCAACTTTGGTAATGAAGGACGAAAAATTGATTTGAAAACCCTAGCAGAAGTGTCTCCCCCACTTGCTTCTAAGAAAGGTACTTGAACTCATGACACCTCACAAACAACTGTCAGATGTTTCAAACCCACACAGCTCCTCAGGGCATTCAGTACATTTATACGAATCAAGGACATTGGTTATGTGCTTTGGATCAGAAGGCTGATAATATGCATACTGAATGCATCTCAGACATAAAGGATCTCATTTATGTTCTCAGGGTATACTGCTTCAAGCACAAAACAAAGTATTTTCTCTGGGATTCAAGCTGCATATACTCCCCTAAGTATAGCCTGTTGTTGCAATGCATATTCACTGTATCTGAGAACTCTACATAGTCCTTACCATAATGAAGCTTCCAATCAATACATCCTCTCCCACATTTAGATTACTACACATAATTTTCAAGCTTCTACTCAGATTTTATCTAAAGACTAAAATTTTAAATACCATGGGTAATGATGATCAGTTAAGCATTTTCTATTAAAAATTACTGACTTTACTGAATCTGACAATTAGTAATTATCTAGTGAAAAACACTCAAAGAATTATTCTCAAGCTTTAAGTGTCTCAAATAACCCACTAAAAGCAACCACTAAAAAAAGTAAATAATTTTAACAGATTTTTTTCACACTGTACAATGCACGACTACATATTCAAAACACTAGTTCTTCTGTCTATGAGCTCAAGAAAAAGAATGAAATTTCAATGGCTACTATCAATTTAAGTCTACATTAATGCTGTAGATTTTCTTCAAGTACTTGTTTAAATTAGAGTTGACACCTATTTCAAATCATGCCTTTCTGAAATCCTTATTAATAAGTCACCACTATTTTAAAATATTCATCATCAAAATTAGGTCAGATGATTAAGGGATTATTCTTACAAAGTCTGAAATTTAGAGTGTCTGAACACCCACGTTTTCAGTGACTCAAGTGGAAGAGGTAGTTCCTCAAAAGCCACAAGATCTCGTGGATTAACTTTAGACCCGGGAGTCATAGGATTCTGAGCTCTGCTTCCTTTTATTTACTTATTTACACACACAAAAAAATTCTACTTAGCATTAGTACTATTTAGCTAGAAAGTAGGTACATAGCATTTATTCTGATTTACTGACTGGGACACTGACAACTTTGTGATGCTAAATTATATCCTCAAGGTGTGAGAAACAATATACTAAATTCTTCTCTGACATGCCATGTTCTCTTCTACACCACACTGTGCACATAAGTGCATTCATTTCCAAAATACACACTCCACAAAGAACCTATGAGGTATCTAGGTGGACCTTTTAAAACTATGGACATTCAAAAAATATATTAATTTATATTTTAAATTTTAGCATATAAAAATGTTCTCTGATAAGTATTTTTGTTAAAAATAAGAATGTGGCAAACTTCTCTCCATCACCTTACATTTTTTCTAATCTCTTCTTGGAGCCAAAAGGACTTCAATTAATCTTTTGCTGCTTGTACTAACAAGATCTTGAATTCTTATAATATTATTCCCATTTCCTCCCTTGTAGCCAGTTCCTTCTTCTCCAAAAAGTCATTACAGAATTACAGGATGTGTTCCTGTCTCCCTTACAGTTTATAAACATAGTTCCAATGGATACCATGGTCGAATAACATACTGCATTAACAATAAATTACTAAATTTGGTAATTCCCAGATGACTATAGAAATAAACATGCTAGAAAATATTCTAGTATATATGTACACAGCAATAAATTGCATGTACATTATCACATACACAGAATATTGTATTTATAAATATTGATTATGCATTTTACAATATTTAAACTGAATAATTTCTGAAGAGTGATTTAATCAACCATGAAGGTTTAAAGGTGCCACATAACTACACATGTAAGTGTGCCCTGAGTGCTGACCTTACAATGCACTTAGTATCTTGTACTTCACTAATGGTGTTTCTACCACTACAAGCAATTTATTCTAACACACGTTCATCAAGTGCTCATAAATCAGCATTAGGACATTTTTTTACTGAGTTGCTGATTTTTAGCCAGCAGACAGCAGCAGCATTTGGATTCAAAGTCTAATATTGGCACACATATTGATTTTAATTAGTCTAATTAGTTCATTACACTAAAAATCAAACAGACCATTTATTACATTCCCAACTAATGACATATGATCAAGGATTTAATATGATAATGAGCAAGATCAATTATCACTCATAAAGGAAGTCATTAACAAGTGTAAACACTGCCAAACTGAATACCATTACAAATTATGAAGTCATAGCTAGGTCATTTGCATAAGCATACTAATTTTATTTCATGATATCCTTTCCATTTAATACTCCAAATACCTTTCATAAAGCTTTTTTTTTTTTTAATGAGACTTGATTCATAGCTGTAAACTCAATTCTTAATGTTGGTAATGCAATTGTTCATCACATAGTCCTTAAACTCTAAGCTATTAAATCAAGGTTCAAGCAAGCCAGACAATGTCTATGGACTCTCTTAGGAAATGTTACGGGATACTACAAGAAGGAAATGAGGTTTCCAGTTGTACCAAAGTGAATTCAGGAATACCTCCATACCAGGGAAAGTTAAAGAACTACTTTCTTTGTGGTCTGGGATATTTCACACACAAATTAGAGCTAGTTATGGAAGTCAGCCCTGCAACTTGCTTAGCAGTATAAAGTGAAGGAAGCAATATCCACCAGAGTATTTTCACTTTACTGTAGAAACTGCAGTTTTCAAACTTTAAAATAACGTTTACAAGTTGAGCTGTAAGTAGTTAAATATTCTACTATCCTTTAAGCCTTAGTACTTAATTCTGTTTGATTTTTTCCAGGGTCCTTGTCACCATCATTAGCTATTGTGTATCTGAAAATAGCATCCAAGATGTCAATGAAAATCAGAGCAATTACACTTTCTATGTGGTAGACAACAATCAAGAACATAAAAGATAAGCCCTCAATCTGCCAAAATGATTCTCCTCCTGTTCTAGCCTACAATGGTTACTTTGTAATACTTTTCATATGTACCTCTCTTTATCAGAATACTTTCAATGAATACATGATTAGAGATCTACCTATCACACAAACATATCACATGTAGCTCAGTATTTATGAAATGCATTTTTTTGGTAAGAAATGGAAAATGTCTCCATTTTCATGAACCTCTAAAGATTTCTAAGTGTATACACTGTAACTAACATATACAACTCAGGCACAGATGTTTGAATTCAATGGATACAGGAAACATTGAATTTATCACGACTTAAATTAGAACTTCACTCAAGAGGCAAAAGCTTTTCAGTACAAGAGTCCATTTTTAGTTCATAAAAATCTTTCTGATTCTGAAGTCTGCTGTTCTAGAAGCAGCACATACCAATACATTTAACAGCATCCAATCTATATCAGTGATAAGTGACTTCTACAGATACTGTGTTCACCAATAACTGAAAACTGTATCTTAAGATTCTTTGACTTAGTTTCTTACAAGGGTTCAATCTTTGATGGCATCAAAATTATTCAGTACATCACAGAAATAAACTCAATAGCATAAGACATATTTTCCCTAAAATATACTAATAATATAAAAACCACAGGGGCATGTTCCTTCTACTAAATTTCAAAGTAAGTAAAAAGTCAATAATAATTCTTATATTGGTGCATCCCTGAACCTAATAATGTGGGAAATGTGCAAAACTTAGTGAAGTCAAACTAGCCATATAGCTTTGAGGTCATAAAGGTCAGAAAAACTCTTCATGACACTAGAAGGGCAAAGCTGCACTTCCCAGCCCCATCAAGTTTGAGACTGGTGGAGGAGAAGTGATTTATGGCTGAGTCATTAAATGTTTCCTGACTTCAAGTTTTATGTACTTAGACGGATTAGCACTTAAAATTTTCTGTACTTATGTGCTTAGTACTTAACTGTCTATATTCTGGATTCTACTATTTAAATAATTACGTCATTGATCTTGATCAATACATAGTTTCTTAGGGTAATTTTTATTTCACCATACCTCTTCTGTCTTTTTAGTTTCATTTTCTCCTTTTCTTCTCACTTCTACCCATTTGATCTTCCTTTCCTCTTCACTCTGAACTCTACCTTTTCCTTCCCTCATGCCCTAAATTTCTTACATATCCCCATGTCTTATCCACCTCTCCTCTTCCCAAATCAGAGTTTGTGCAGGCATCAAATGGTGGGGTTTTTTCTCCTTTCCAAAGGCCTCTTACGATCCCTTTTGGAGCAGAACATTGAATTTAACAGGCTTCATCCATTGGTATGGTAGTTCTTACTTATAGCACTCATTCCTCCATGGTCCTAGATTCTGCTACCTACTGCTGTCAATCGTAAAACAATACTAATCTTATGAAATGCAAATGAAAGGCAAACAAGGTATGGAACAGCTTCCAGACAGCCAGAGATAAATTGATGTCCATTTGGGAAAAAAGCCAACTCAGAAGAGATGTGACAAAGACCTATAAAATCATGAGTAGTATGATGAGAGAAAGCAAGGAAAATTTTATACAGCATATTTTATGTAACGAATGACTTATAAATATTTAAAGGAAATCACAAAAATAATTCAAAGCAAGGAAATACTATTTTTTGTACCATAATGGTAGAAGCATGGTAATAATCACCAATACATACATAGAGTTTTACAGGTTTAAAAGTAACTCGATAAGAAAAACAGAGAACAAAAGTTTAAAGGCTATGAAACACTGTAATGCTGCTTGTAACTAAGATGGTAATTGACAGAAGCTTGGAGAATATTACCCAAAAAGGAATCACAAGATGCTTTATTATATTATTGAAGCTAAGTTTAGATTAGATACTAGGGGGAAGTTTTTTACAGAAAGAGTGGTGAGGTGCTGGAACAGGCTGCCCAGAGAGGTGGTGGATGCCCTGTCCTTGGAGGTGTTCAAGGCCAGGTTGGATGGGGCCCTGGGCAACCTTGTGTAGATCCAGGCGTGGAGATTGGTGGCCCTACCTGTGGCAGGGGGGTTGAAAGTCTATGATCCTTGGGGTCCCTTCCAACACAGACCATTCTATGATTCTATAATTCTATGATTCTAGTCCTTCAACACTGGCCTCTCTTTGAGAGTTCGTGATCCAGTGAGACAATTTAAATATCTACACACTAAAGCATACAAAGTCTACAAAGGAAAGGTCTTTCAAAACAGACCCTACCTACTAGAGTTTTAAATGTTGTTTTAAACATACAGACTAGTATGTCCTTACAATATAAGGCTGTCAGGATGCTACTCTAATTAAGATTTCAGGATTTTTCCCAAACCAGTCATCTAACTTGATTCCCAAATTGAAAATATATGCAATGGTTTTAATTCTCATTTCATATAAATGCTTATTTCTAAGAATTCTCCTAATATTACTGGTCTAAGAGACTTAGCAGACTTAACTGAGCATGGATAAATTGGAGAAAATGTCAGCAGTTTTGATAAGCCCTCTGACATAAAGATTTTTCCTTTTTGGTAAACCATGCAAAAACAGTATACTACATAAAACAATATTATTACGAAATCACAGTGCACACCTAAATGAGGGAAATATTAAGAACAGCTTAGTTTTGCTAACATTGAACAAGCAGTGTATTCAGCAGAATGAGTCTGAAATACACTTACAGTGTATTTTGTCTTGTAATTCATGTTGGGAGGGATATTTTCACATTATCTGGCTCAGCCTCCCTTAAAACAGGGCTAACTTCAAAGTTAGATGAGGTAGCTGTACTTCTCAGACATTCCATTAGAAAGCAGAAATCTTACTCTCAAACCATAACATGGCAAAACCCTAGTGTAAACAACAGGAGAAAGAGTTCTGAGGGTTTTTTTTTTTTAACTTTTTTAAGACAGATTCTCACTAGGTCTTATCACTTGAATGAGACGACTAAACTGAAGGAAAGAAAACCTCAAAATCTGAACCAGAAAAAGGTAGTAACTAGCACCCAAAACCTTTTAGCATTTGTCAAAGAAACTGGGGCAGGGGACTGTAGGTAGATGTTTTAAAGGTTTACCATTGATCTACACTCTTGCACCTTTTATTGATGCTGATGACACTCCACTGCAAAACTGGCATGTTCCTTGTTTTAACTGTTATATGGTCCCTGGACAGTTAAGGCTGTAAACCAGAAGTGCCCAGAAGGTTGGAGTGCAAGGGTCAATGTACTTAAGTTAGTACATTCAACGCTGGACATAGGCGCTCGGGTAATTGGCATACAAGCCACGTATTCCAAGATAAAAGCATTAAACTCTGCGCTTTGGCAGAATGTTCTTTAGAGGGCATACTTAGAGGTAGTGTCCAAATATTACTTCAGAGTACATACAGTATAAATATTAAAATTGATATAGTAACTTGATGACCACTGGCACCAAGTGTTCCTCCAAGTTCTTAATAACCTCTTAAGAAATCCTTTTTGTTACTTTGTTTTACTATCTTCTTTTTTTTTCTTCTTCTTCTTCAGGAAATAACTCACTACTTCATTGCATTTCCAGTAAAAAATTGAAATTACAAACAATGTTTAGTGACTGATACTTCAAATGCTAACATTCTTTCCTTAAAGAAATACACAATTTTGATGCCTGTTACCCTGACATTGCCTGTCTTAAAAACAGTTTTTCTTCAGAGTTGGCAAAATAGGCAGCAAAGGTCAGTCAGATCACTTGCTGTTTCAGCAAATTGCTTAGAAGCTCCAAATTCTTGGGAGATTTTACTCCACTGATTATGAGGGAAACAAAGTAAGCACTGCAACTTTGAAAGGAATACCTCTTAGATAGTTTGATAGTTGCTTTCAACAAAAGAGAATAGGTCTATGACTCATAATGGATGGCCAAAGGCAATGTTTTTTGATTCCACTGACCTTTCAACACTACGGACTGGAAGTATAAATCTAATGATTAAGTCACAGGCTGCTAGACTAGACACTAGAAGACTGCTTTTTATAGGAAATAAAATGAAAAAGAGCAAATTAGTAATATAATATGGAATTTCACACAATAGTAATAATTTTAATGAGCTCTTCTGTGAAGCTTAAATATTTGTAATAGCAGATGAAGATTTTTTTTAACTTTGTTACAGGCCAACTGCTCTCACAGGAACTCAGATGACAAAATCACAAGTTATAGACTAAGTGGTAAAAAAAAAGTTTCTGTTTTAATATATTTGCCATACATTTCGCTAAATACATGATTGATTACATCATACTTATATCCTGCAGGTCCATCAGTAGCATCATTACTCAGTAACATGTATTTTGTTCAATGCCTAACTCAAAACATGTACAAACCCACCCTTTCTGAGTTAACGTTCTTAATATCACACAAAGATGTGAATTAAGTTTCTTATAATGGATTTTGTTTTCCCAGTTAGTTGTTATACTTCTTGTACTGCTTCACCCAACAGAACTTCAATTCCATTCTGATTATTCACACAGGTACAACAGGAAGAGTGTTGCCAGCCACGAAGAGCTTGTCCTGCTACAGCGGACAAAGTGTAGGTCAGTTGGGGAAAGGACTGAATTCTGTTAAAGAACTTAAGTTTCCCCATGTTTTAAGTACATTATTATATAAAGAATCATCTTTCCTTGTTTCCTAGTTAATTTCTGTGATTGTGTTCACTGGTATGCTTTGAACAACACAAACATAACAGATTTTGCAGGAGCAGAGCAGTCCCAAGTAACTAAATCCTAAATAGCCACATGACATAGCCAATAACATGTTGTTAAAGACCCTTTTAAGCTCTTCACTCTTATTTTAACATGCTTCCATATAATTTACAAAACTTTTAATGTCAAAAATCTCTGTATCTACCAGTAGCTCCCCACCACCCTGGCTGTCAAGAGTTGTAAGGCAGGAGAAAGCAAAAGTGCTAAGCAGACTGAGAAAGACCACTGGCAGAAAACAAGCTCAAGAGAAAAGAAAACCACAAACTTGTATTGTTGGACTTAAGACCAGAGTTCTTGAAGGTTTTTCTCAATGCATCCAGCCTTGAAAAGTGCCAGGACACAGGACAGGTCATCACAGAACCCACTCTCAGGGGTTCACAGCCTCTAGCAAAAATCAACAATGTTGGGAGGTTTACAGAGACAGTACCTGCTTTTCAACAAGTCAGTGGTTTCAACAATTACAAATCACAGACTAATGCTCTCTTCTGCCACAACACTAAGGTAACATGTTGAAAGCCACTCAAAAATTTAAAAAAAAAAAAAAAATTGTTTTAACAAACATGAAATCAGAAGAATGAATAAGAAATATGTCAAAAAGATACTGTTTTTAATCGTATCAGTGTACTATAACATGAGTTGCTTTCATGTTAGCCACCATCTATGAAAAGCTCCATGATAGCCAACAGTTTCATCTAGTACAGGCTGAGCTACAGATAATAACTCATTTCCAACTTGCAGTCAGATGAGCTGAAGAGACAGCTGCTATATCATCTGAAAGACAGGAAAAATGACTGTGACAGATTTAAAATTCTACTACCTTGTCAATATCTTTTTTAGTAGTATCAACCTTGCATGGACTATAGAACTACATATAGGACTATAACACTATAAATGTTGAAAAAACTCTAATTAGAGAATTGTAGAATTAATGAGTGGTTTGTGTTGGACCATCTAGTTGGATCAGAGATCATCTAGTTCCAACCCGCTACCATGGCCAGGGATACCCTCCACTAGACCAGGTTGTCCATAGCCCCATCCAACCTGGCCTTCAACACTTCCAGAGAAGGCACACCCACAACTTCTCTGGGCAGCCGTTTCCATTGTCTCACCACCTTCACAGTAAATAATTTCTTCATAAAAATCATTACTCCTCATCCTATCACTATGCCCTCTGATAAAAAGTCCCTCCCCATTTTTCCTGTAGGTGTCTTTTAAGTACTGGAAGTCTGCTGTAAGATCTTCCTGGAGTTTTCTCTTCTATAGTCTAAAGAACCCAAACTCTCTCATCCTGTGAGGGTCTGTGAGGGTGCTCCAGGGAAGGTCCTCCAACACCCTGATCATCTTTATGGCCTTCCTCTGGAAGCATTCAAGCAGGTCCCTACATTATTTATGCTGCAGGTCCCAGACCTGAACACATTACTCCAGGTGGGGGTCTCATAACCTAATTTTGGACTGTCAGGATATCTATATGTAAGCATCACGGTAAAGGTACACAAATAATTTCTGAATTTCAAAGTATCTTACTTGGAAGTTTGTATCGCTTGTGTACAAACTCAGAGCAATCTCAACCATCATCTAGTTCCTTTTTCAGCCACAATTCATTTGGTAAAATGCTGAACTCTGACAAAAAAGGGCAGGCTGACAATATACCTGTATAGAACAACTAAAAACAATATGATTTACAGAACGGTAAATAACCCTACTGGCTTGCTTGTTTGTTTTTTAAGTATCTGTACAAGACTTGAAAATAGGCCTTCTACATAAACACGCTATGAAGAGTTGTCCTACTAGTCTGAGTATTGCCACATGGAAAGAAAAAAGGCTTTGGTAAAAACACACAGTAGCATACTAATCAAAATGAAAACATAAGGCCATCCATTTTGTAATAAAGAGAGCATGTGAAATCTTTGTTAGCATATCCAAATGGAGTACCATGAATGTCAAGTCAAAATGATGCATTGATTTTAATGTACTTCTGCCATAATGAAAGACAAAAAATTTAAGTTTCATCAACAAAGGTTTCCTTGACAAGAGAAGAAATATAAGCCAGACCATCAAAAAAAAAAACTGGTAAGTAAAACAGATTTAAAATATGCGGAAATAAAATGCCTTGATATGGTGAAAAGCAAGTTAGGAGTACCACCTTTGTTTTAAAAGTAATAACAGATAACTAAACAACAGGAACAAAAGACTGCCGGAGTTCATAAATTTTTCAGATTTTCATAAGAAAATCTCTTCCTCACTCCTGCATGTATTTTCATGTCAGAAAGCTAGTCTGCTGTGGAATGTTCCAAACTCAATATATGTGAATATTGGATGATAGTTTTTAAACACATATTGGATAAACTGGAGGGTTTCATACTAAAATATATCCCAAATCTATGATCTCTATCAAGAGAGAATTATCACATTTTTCCCAGCAGTGATGCACCAGTCCTAAAGAGCTTATCTGCAAATTATAAAGAATTTGGTTTCAGAGAGATTTTTTGCATAAAAATGGCTACTGTTTTGCACATCAGGGTATGGACTATCTTCCAGATATAAACAATAGAAAAGTCATGAACGGTATCAACATTTTTCTTCAATTCAGGACATTTAAACTGTATCTGGAATCCCCTATTAACCAGCAAACTTTAAACACTGTCTCTCATAATATTCTTGTATCCAGTGGAAGATGTTAGGTTGGATGCATGGACAAGGCAAATTAAAAGAATGGTTGAACAGTAAAGCGCAGAGGGTACTGGTTAATGTGTAAACTCTACCTGGAGTCCAGCAACAAGTGGAATACCTGAAGGGTCTTTACTGGGAGGTACTCTCCTCTTTAACATCCCCATCAATGACCCAGAGGAGCCAACAGCTCATCAAGCCTGTAGATGACACCAAACTGCAGAGGATTGGTAGATATGCTTGGGGCTGCTAGTCAGAGCCAGACCTGGACAGACTAGCGCTATGGCCAAACATAAACTCTAAGATATTAAAAACGGACAAAGGCCAAATCTTGCAATTGGGAAAGAAGAACCCCTTGCACCACGACAGGATGGTGATGGAGGGCTTGAGGGGCAGCCCTGCTGGAAGACACCTGTCATGGCAAACAGTGAGCTGAAACAAGCAAGCAGTGTATCCTGGCAACAAGACAACCAGCACCATCCTAGGCCATATGGAGCATAGCCAATAGATCAGGGAAGTGATTACTTCCCTTCAGCACTTTATCCCTGTACTTGCTAGGTCGCAACTAGAGTAGTGCACTGTATTGTGCCACCTCTGTCACTACAAAAAAGCAATTGGTATACTGGACTATGTTCAGTGGAGGGCCACCAAGATGGTCAGAGGTCACAGTACACTGCCTGTGACACACAATGAACACTTGGGTTGAAACAAGAAACACTGCAACTGGATATAGGGAAATTTCACCTAAGGGCCAGTCAAACATTGTAACAGATTGCCCAGACAGGTTACCTAGACTCCATCCTTGGAGGTTTTCAAGTCCTGATTGGGTAAATTCTGATTAACAGCCTAACCTGCTTTGAGAAAGGAGCTGTCCTCTTGAAGTCCTATCTAACCTGAATCATTACATGATTCTATGATAATCTCCAAATTGGAAACTGGTTTATGCAATCAATCTCAAGATCTAAAGATTAAATCATAGCAGGCATCAGCAGAGCATTTCTATGTAAATATTATTGCCATTCATTCATTTAAGTGGGAAGAAACCTTTTCACTAGAATTTTTGCTAAAAAACACTTTGCACTATGGTTTTTGACTGTCTGTTGACTTGAAGAATGCTTGAAATGGCCTAATATATAATACGTCAAATAACACCACAAATGTGCAAGCCATCATAGGCCCCCAGAGACTACCTAGACTTTTGTAAGCATTCAGCTGCGTACCTTAGACATTTTGATTAAGACACTAAAAAGATACAAGAAGAAAAGTGCTCTGAGTCTTTCAATCACAAGGATGTTAAAAATATCTGTCAGTGTTGGAGACTTGCTTTTGATAACAGTATTTCATCATCATCTTGTGTATTAGTACTTCAGAGAACAGAAATACGCAGAACAGAAATGCTTATTCACTGCATCTGACTTTTTTGTAAGACAGACATTTCCTTAAATGATTGGGTTTTTTCATGTGATTTTTTTAGCAGCAAAAAGAAAGTACTGCCTCTTTGAAAATACCCAGCCAAATGAGCTTAGCAGACCTTTTTAGTTCTTCTCTGAGGGTTTGGTTTTATTTGGCTTTTTTGTTAGTGGCTTTTTTTCAATACATCTTTTCAATAAACTGTGACTTCATTTTACAGAAGGAAACTGTAGCTTCTGGAAAAGGAGCAAAAAAATTTATTTGTACTTTTCCAGCTATGTGCCTGTTCTTCAGTTATACTCGGCCCACTAGCTCAAATCCATACTAAACAGGCACTTTGGGAAATGTAAATCCTGACAGAAACAAAAAAGTATATACATATATAAATAAAATGTCTAAATTATCTTTATTAGCCTTAGCCTGTACTTCAGTGTTCTATCTTCATAGCAATTACTAGAATTAATTTAGCTTAATAACTTAAAGTACCCTTTAGTGGCTTGACACATTCTTTTGTCTCCAACAAGTTAGAAAGAAAAGTTTGATTAGAACCTGTCAAAACATTACTTAATAAAATAGTACAGCAAGGTATGATTTACAAAATGGCATCTATTATAAATTAGCTCTGCATCTGTATGGTATAAATGAATTTGTGGACCTAGGGTGACTTCAAGGTACATGAAATTAGACATCTTTATACCAGAGATATAATTACACAAACTTGTGGTGAGACAAAACAAAACTCTCAAGAACAAAAAGATTGGAGCGGAAAAAAGTGGATTCTAGTTATTCTTTTGCCAAACAGAAGTTCAAACCCAAAAAGGCATCTAGCAGAAGAGAAAGTCAGGCTGCTGAAGCAGTGGAACAGCAGAGCCCTCGAAACATATTTAATCTGACCCCATACATCACTTACATCCAGACAGCCTTTTGTCCTCATTAACCTGCTCATGCAGTGCTCTCGGAAAAGTAGTCAGCCACTTTCGGCAGCAAGCCAAAAGCACTATTGCATGCATATATGTATGCACTCACACAAGGTTTCTGTATCTTGAATCTTTCTTTATCTTTCAGATGTGAAATCGGAACATCTTCCTGAAGTTAAGACAGTTTTCTTGGGTTCTCAGAATCACTATAACTGAAAAACAGCGGGAAACATGTTATTCTTGTTTTATCTTGGTAGATGGGTACTCTTAGAATGATTTGCTTTATTTTTAATCAGCTCCTGAGGAGTGTTGGGCTTTTGTTTTTGTGGTTTGTTTTTTTAAAGATCCTAATGAATGCTCTGGTACTTATTTCAGTTTTAGATTTTTGCACCATAGCTGAAATCAAATAGCTGTCTTAAATTGATTAAAATAGTACAGAAAAGGTACATTTAAACAAATTTTTTAAAAAAACAAAATATAAAACCCTGATTATTACCCTGTTTAGCCCTGTCCTGCACTGAAACCCGTGAAGCCTAACATGTTTCTTAGTCTTAAATAAGCAATATACTTCTTTGGTTTGGATTCTTTTTCAGATATTTGTTCATATTATATTTTTCTCTCTTGCCAAAAAACATGTGCTGGAAGAATTTTGCAAGTGCCTCAAATGCTATTCCCATTCTTCTTTTCTCTCTCTCAGGCACACAGCCTGCCATTACAGTAAAAACCACTTGCTTTCTCATATGCTGTGTAAAAATTTAGTGATTTAAATCTCCCTCTATTTGACAGAGACTTAAGAATTTGACATTCATATCTGGGCTACACAGAAAAAGGGCCTTAAACAATTATTCTGTTTCTCTCAGTGATCAGTATAATACATGTCAATGTAAAATGGAAAAGAGCATGAAGTAAATATTTGGGGAAAAACATCCCTGTAGAAAAATACTTCTGCAAGTAAAAGGTGGCACCTGACACCTGGAACACATCACAGATGAATACAGGAACTTCAAAGGACAGATGAACCACCACGGTATACAATTCTTATATTCTTATTTATTTTTTTTCCCTTGAAAATAAATATGTTAATAAAACATATTTTTGAGACATGCATTTCTTCTATAAAGTCATTCTTCAGTAATAGATATATTCAAGTTGGAGCTTTAGAATAGCTTTATTTGAAAGAAAACATTAAAATATGAAAATTCTGCACACGTTTATGATACATGCTATCCAAGGAATTCAAAGTACTTTATTATATCACTTTGAAGTTGGAATCTGAATGTAAAGTTTAAAAGTCAGAATTTACTTCTGAAATATTTACACTGATATTTTCAGTGAAATTATTTAAATAACTCCCCAATATGTGCTTATTTTAAATTCATTTATTCTTCTTAAAATCATTACAAGTGAGCACACATCAGCACTTAGAGGAAAATACTACAGACAACACTACTATAATGTTCAGTACTTTAAAAATATCCACTAAATCAACCTAGATTTTCCTCAGTTTTTAAACATTCCTTAGTTCTATGTCCAGGTCAGATATTTTAAAACTACATAGAGTATTTTTTACAGAAAAAAAAAAAATCAAGCTATTGATAAAAACAAGTGAAATTAATGTTATACTTGAAAATGAATCCTCCCCCACCCTAAAACAGAGTTGATTCTATTAAAAGTGATAAATGAAATGGAAATTAAAATTTTAATGAGGTGCTTGTTAATCCATTTGTTCACATCTAATTTGAACTTGGTTAAATTGCTACTTATTATGAATACTATAGATATGATTCCTTCTAAATCTCAAGGGCAAACAAAATGTTAGAGGACTGCTTGTCCCAAGATAGGTCCATAGTACATTATCCAAGCTTCTGAAATTAAGCACTGGAGCTATTTCCTGTGATACATTTCATTTAAGAAAATTAATGACATTTTAAAGTAGTTGGTTAAGTCCTTTGACATGGTAATTGTCCATACCAGAACAATAGAAGAAATATAACCAAAAGGAGACTGCCTACCTGCCATTGATCATTTCCAAGACTGGAGGGTTTATTTGTACCTATTGCAATTCCCAAGGACTTTATCAAGCACTATCATTTCTCTTAGTAGGATTGGGGTTATTTTATCTTATTTATTTCCACTTGATGTGCGTACAAGGATTTGGTACAGACACATATCAATGATTTTTTTCTGCTTGACTTTAACAAGTAGTAAAAAAATATAACCTCACCTAGAAGACAGCACTGAAACTACAGTATAGATAGCATAGCTCTGGTTGTGATTTTTACACAAAACTAAGATGTAGAGCAATTGTAATAATGAATGATGCACAAATTTATAACAAATCCATAAAAAACTGTATATTAACAGGAAAATGTATAGAACTATAAACAAAAAAAGGCCACAATCAAGGCTGCATAAAATTTCAAAATGGGGCCCCATAACTTCTGTATTGTAATAACTCCTTTATTTAAATTATTACATTTGATTTTTCAAATTATTCAATATGTTTCTTTTTCATGCACAACCTTAAAATCATTTGGATACTTCTCATGAAGGAGAATTCCTTCCAACTGACTTAGGATCCTGTTAAATTTTAGTTTTTTTCCAGTTTTCTTGCAACCAAATAATAATGTACATATTGAAGGGAGAAGGGATTCAAAGGAAGAAACAAAGAACAGAGTGCACTGCCCTATCTCTCAAGCCTCTATATCTGTGATATGAAAAAAACATATCAGGAAACATTTATGTGTTGAATAGGCTTACTCTAACTTTGTTTACCTGTTTTCATACATGACATTTATACAATTCAATTCCTTATATTAGATTAAAAAATGTTACATAGATTAACAGCTTCCTCATGGAACCTATTTACACAAAATTTTTATCATTTTGCCCTGAATATAGGGAAATCTATTTTCTTTTCATAAAGCATTTTAAAAAGTCTAACTGAAATTCAACTCACAGAATGTTCATCCACAATCAAGGATTAAGCAGGTAGTACCCAAGAGCTCTCTTAAGAGTACTTTAAAGTAAGCTACTAAACACGTACACATGCAAAACAGCCCCTCTGGACTAGATCATCACATGAGGAGGTAAGTGGACTATAGAGCACACATGGGTTTGAGAATTTTACCCATCATTGAGAGTTTTGTTTGTTGTTTGTTGGTTTTTTTAACTTTTCTTTGAGGAGAGCGCTATACTGGAGGGATATCCAGTCAATAAAATATGTGTGTTTGAACATTGTGTAACAACTACAGCATACCAAGCATAAGTAAGAGTTTCAAAGCCAAGCTGTGCTGTCAAATATCAGGGTTGAGAAGCTATATGTAATTTGCATATTTTAGAACCAAAGAGGACAAGCTCAGGATTCCCATTAAATTATAGATGGACTACTAGAGACAGCCAAACACCTGCAGTGGAGTAAATCAGTGGGATTGAGGAGAAGAAGCCTTGCAGAGCAGTCAGTCACGGGCAGAAAAATTTTCTGTCTAATGTTGTAGTTGAGTATATTGAAGAGTAATATTCTCCTAGAACAAGATTTAAGTGGCAAGTTTGAGTTCAGTTGACATCCTACCTTCCCCCAGGTTTGTGTCCCACTGCCTACATTTCTACACAAATATGCACACAGCAGTCAATCTGCAAATGCACAGTAAATTCACTGAGTCTTGACAACATTTGATTTATAAAGTTCAACTGTACTGTGTGTGCACAGTAAATATCTAATCCCTTCCCATAACTGAGTAGTAAACAACAAAAAAATAGGTAAGAGCAGAGCGCCTTCCTCAAAGTAATTCATTCAGCCCACAGCTAGTTTTCGGCTGACATCTTTCTTGACAACATATCAAACTTCAGCAACTGATGCAAGGTAGATGAATAACACTGGTGGCAGCAGCCAACCCTTTCCATCACTCCTCCAAGTAGCCATTCCCATTGTGCTTCACGGGAGATAATAACCAATGGCAAACTACAGAGCAATCTGACTGTGTGGGCAGGTTGGATGCAAATGACCATCACGATGCAGGTGGAACATTTGCCTTTGTTCTTGACTTTTTTGAGCACTTCTGACTAAGAATCACCCTTCGGGTTTATATACATGCATTAACTTTAGAGCAGAAACGGGATCCATGACCAAAAAATTATTTGATAATAACCACCACCAGTAATTTACTATTATTTATTGCTAACAAGAGATCACCCTTGATGCTGATCTGGGGCCAGGGGGTGGGGCAGAATTACTTCAGTACTACTGAAAATATAAACTCATTAGTACTATAATTTCTCAGTCCTATGCTTCCTATCACTCCAATCCAGCTCTCCTGAAAAGTTTGCCATCTTTCCCAGATGGTAGGAAAGTGCTGGTGCATTTTGATCTAGCTACATTTATATTGGAAATCCCTACAAACAATGTGGAAGGGTTTTAACTAAGGACAATTACAGTTCACCATAGGTCAAAAGGCCACATATAATAGGTGTTCAATATCACTATTCACTTAATCCTTTTCAAATCCAGTAAAAATCATTGAGGAAAACTATAAATATTTATGCTTTCAACAGTGAAAGGTCAAATTATTTTTTTTCTGCTTTTCATCTCCCAATATTAATGAATACTCAAAAGGAATATATTTTATAAGAAAAATCCAGCAAAACTCAGCGGAAATTAAAACTTCCAGAGAAATTACAGATTTCTTCACCAAATCACATTAAAATAACTATTATAACCTTTACAGCAACAACCAACCACCAGCAACTCCAGTAAGCAAAATCTGTCAAAACATTGTATATTAATCACTAAGATACACATGCTTATGTATCCTAAGTCATCATCATTACTGAAGATCCCAGAAATCCCTGCAAACACAAGAAATTCTGTTTTTATTTTCACTGTAAATTAGACCTATCAAATTCCACCTTTGGAAAAAGTACCAAGATTTACAAAAGTCAGCTCTGAATTATGTGCACAGCGTTATTATGAAAAGATGGGAAAATTCCCTCAGGTTAAAAAAGAATTCAATAGAGTTAGATACAAAATATAATCATTCACTGAAATATCTATGAAATCTCTCTTTTTAGCCCATTTTCTGTTTTGTTCTAAGGAACAGAAATTAATAGCAGATCAAAACCTAAATTATGTAAATAGATATGACCACATACCTGATAATTATGCCAGATACAGATTATGAAGATGGAGCAGACAGACAAGACTCAAGTACATTTCAGCCTCCATGGTGGAGACTCAAAAGTGAAACCACTTTTGTGAATTTCTGTGAATACCAGACTATTTCACATATATTCATATGGAACTTTAACACTTTCCCATTAAACTGAAAAGGTTAAAAAAAAATAAAAAAATAAAATGAGAAGTATACACACAGTTTTCATGTTCTTTCTCTCCAGTGTTCAATGCAGAAAAGGTATAAACAATATCAAAGGTGAGGAGGAAGTAACAATATCTTCCACCTACAGATTTTAAGCTCCAGATACTGAGAACAGAGATTATGTTTTTCATAGGAAAGGGTTAGTTGATTTGTTTAGGTGCAGGAATCCCTCTATGACCCACAATCACCAATAAACCTAAAAGCATTTTATTTTCTGATGTGCATGGTCAGGGACATTGACCACACTGCTCCAAGATTTCAGATTATATTATGGAAAACAAACATAAACAAGTTTCTCAAATTTCAATATATTTGAGAGGCAGAAGAAATACACACAATATTGTTTTATTTGCCACACAATTACACAAAAGTTCTAATCTCCACTTTCGTCCCATATCTAAACAGGGTACAGAGGAGTTGTAAGGACATGGTTGGATGTAACCTACTACAAAATATTAAGTTGGGTGAATAATAACATGAATCTGGAGGCACCTATTGCAAGTAGTGTTTTCCCCAAAATCAAAAAGGAGAAACTCTGTAGAAGAGGACATACTAAGAACATATACGTGGTAGATTAAACTGATCATAGATGGATGTGCCACCTTAAAAAAACCCACAATCCTCATGTTCTAGAAGGCATTCCAGAAAGCCCTTGTGCTGCAGCAGCCAAGATGTGTCCACATGAAGAATACCGATTTTAAGTTTCCCGGACTTTTAGCCAGTTAATCAAGCTACTCTGTGCTATTGCGTAAAAGGGAAAGCCAGCAAAAAAATGCTTTAAGTTAACTATGAAATTACAGCCTTAAATTGCTTTCCTTATTGATACAGAAAACTATCTGCTGTTTACAGCAGGCTGTTTCCTGCAGATGAGAAAAAAGAGACCATGTATGTGACACAAATACTTTGCACTGTGCAAAAGTCTATGCTTACATGGCTGTATTAAATTGGAAAGGGATTGAACTAGCCCAGTCCTTAAATAAAGCACAAGACAACAATCATGAAGAATTCATGAAGTTTCACACAGAACCACAAATCAGGTCCATTCTGATGTGGAACTTTGAAACAGAATTGCACCTGAGTGTAATTAAGGATTGTATGTATAATTAAGGTTAATAATTGTGCCCCATTAAATAAGAACTGACAGACAGGCTTTTCCAGCAAGAAAATTGCCTAGCATTTGAAGCTGGCAGTTTGCAGCTCACTTAGAAGGAACACAGTGGATGTGAAAAGTCAGTGAGTCAGAACAGGAAAAGGCAAATTTGCAAAGAAAAACTGCAGTGGTTCAAAGAAGAATTGACAGCTGTGATTGTTGCATATTAGAAGTTTTTTTAAAGCTTATGGTACAAGAAAGTGATGCATCATCATCATATTTGTTTATAGAAATTGGTGGCAAGTTAATTCACTTTTTGTTGGTACACCTCTGTAATTTCAACTTCAGAATTTTATGGGGCAGTTGGTTGTTTCGTTTGCATTTTTGTAATCTTTCAAACAAGACTCACATGACATGGACATTTCATTTCTTTCTCCATATTTAGATGTACATTTCTGGCACACATGATGGATAGGACGTGGGTCTGCCTCAGATAACACATTACTCCTATGACTTCCAGCTTCTGGGTGGGTTTGAGATCAGAGAGCTAGGTAAAATCAAGTCAGTCATGGCTGTACCAGCCATCTAAAGGATCAACATGAAGATCTGGTCCAAAACTGATTATATATTTACAAGTAACTGGATATTCCTACAGAAGGTCATGTGTTCAACAAGACAAACCAAAATCATTATTTTTGGGAGACAAAGTAGATAAGAAAGAATCACTGAAGCAGCTGTAGTTTGCATTCAAATGTGCACAGTTCATGCACATATTTGTGATAGAAGAATAAGGACCAATTACTACCAATTGCCCTTTAATTAGAAATTACAGGGTAATGGGAGGAGGACACAAATATACAAAATTCTTTGCTGGGCCACTGCACTGGTTTTGGTTTCAGGATGCAAGGGAAATTCCAATCGCAGACAACTGTAGCCAGAGTATTGAACTGCAGCATATTTTTGGAAGAGAAATTACATACTTAATATTGACTGTATCACTGAAAATTAGGATATGATCAGTAATCAGTTTAATAATAATAATCTTGCTGTTAACATCAAATAGAAAAGTAAGTCCTTTAAACTTAGTGAGGACCTTCAAACTTGTTTTATGTGCTATAGCATCCCGTTATAAAGTAACATAGGAATTATGTAATTATGGACTTGAAGATGCAAGGAAACATTCAAAAAAATTTCCACTTGGTTTAGGGAAGGGATAAAAAAGACCCCTTCTCCAGGAACTTGCAGAGAACCCACTCTCATATCCATAACTTCAGAAGACAGAAAGAAAGGGAACACGTGTATATAATCAGTTGCAAAGATGCCACGCTGGTCCTGGAAAGGTAACAGAAGTATTATAATAGCTACTATTTTCAAGGATATATTTGGCCATGCAGTAGGAACATTCCAGGATATTTGCAGTTCAAGAGACATCTTACTTGTTTTTACAGTGTTGCATTACAGACTTTTTTCATATAGGTTGAGTGAGCTGCTGGCCTTATCTTCATCAAAGATGCTGAACACAACTACTGTGATAGCAAATGCACAAGCTGTTCTGGAAAGAGCAGAAACCTTCCTGAAGCACTCCACAACAGCCAATAAAAAAGATTTTTCTCAATTGGTTGACAGAGCAGATATAAAATGCTGCCTACTGTAAGGATATTGGAACTCTGCTCAGCATCTCCTATTTGCACGTATGAACAAAAACCTTCAAACCTTTCAGTTTCCAGGAGGGAAAGAAGACCCATGTTGTGCCAGTCAGAATTTCAATGATTTTAGTCTTAGTTTTTGGAAATGACAAACTGCTTTAAGGGTATAAATGGAGCACAATTTGACCCAGGTGACTACAAAATGGAGACCTGTTATTACAATTAACATTTGCCTCATAATGATTAATTCCTCCTCCTTTTCTACATAAACACAGAAGAATTTGTTTTCCGTTTTACAGGAGAGTCAGCAGTAAATACCATGTTCCCAACTCAGTAGCTACCAAGAGAGTTCAGAAAGTTAAGCAGTGCGCATTTGAGGACTATTTGCTGTGTTAGAAGCAGTATGATTGTTAATGTGTGTCATACTTATCTCCATCCAGGTAGCCACAACTATCCAATGTCCCAGGTCACCACTTAGACTTGAGAACTCCAGAGTATAGAATTCAAAGAACACAGATGAGTTCTTGGCTACCTTCCACTTCTGTATTTAATAAACTCTTCAGTGAGGAGTTAGGGTGGGTATGCTACTTGACATGAATGTTAAATGATTATTTTTTTTTTAAAGGAAAGTTACATTACAAAAAAGGCTGATGTAGGACTGTGGTTATTGCTTATGGGATAATACAAAGTATTATTGCTAGTAGGGCAGTGCACAGATTATCAGTTTCCTTTACTTGGATTTGGAGTACAATCTTTGATTAAGCAATTTTATTAATCTAATGTCATGTAAGCCCTAAATAGCATGTATTGGAAAGTGCATCCATGCTTCATGTTACATCCTCAGGCATGGTCAAATACACCTATTTCTGAGTTTCAAGAAAAGTTTGCTCCTTTTCAACTTCACTGAAAAGATTTCCGTTTGGCTGAAAATCAGACTAAAGACTCCAGTGTTCCCAGTAGAGATAAATTAAGTTCTACACATATGAACTGGAGATATACAAAATTAATGTCTGCCATTCAAACTACTCAATCTCACTATATGTGTCATCATTTGTGCCTAAGTCAGAGAATTTAAACTAGCTAACTCACTAATAAAAACTTCACAAAGATCAATGGCATCAGAAACACCATTAGATTAATTTAGATTCTCTTGAGTTATGGGCTTGGTTGGTGGAATCCTTGTAAACCAACCTGAGTATTTCTGCATGGATGCCCATTTTGTGCTCAAATAATATGAAAACAAGTTTGGTATTAGGATCCTTAATCATATGAAACTCAAACCTGACTAGAGTAAAATATAAACATCATGCTAATAAAGAGGGGAAAAGGAAAAAAAAAAAAGAGAGAAACTTATGTTAAGCTGCATCAAGAAAATGTCCATGGAGACATCATCCTTTCAGAACAGACTAATTAACAGCTCTGCAAAACAGTTTTGTGAGAACACAATGTCCAAAAACTGTTGAAGGTGCCAGATCATTACTCCCACCTTCTTGATTATTAGAAGTTAAATATCAGGAAGGTGTAAGGCAGAAGCCTAAATGAAACAGGTGAGTGGAGGCAGGTTTGTGGCAAGGGCAGAAGGTGAGAACCTTCCTTGCCTGCCTTACCTTCCCAGGTTCCGCTGAAAAACAGATATGAGGCCCTACTGGAAGGTGGCCAGCCTGATAATAAGGTGGCTGAAAGGAAAACTATACTTGAGGTCTTATTGCAGGCAGATAGCCCTTCCAGTCATATAACAACCTCTCCCAAAAGGAAGAAGAAAAGAGTTGTAGTTGTTGGAGACTTGCTTCCAAAGGGAACAGAGGGCCCAATATGCCTAGTTGACCCTCATCATAGGGAGGTCTGTAGTCTTCCTGGAGCTTGAATCAGGGTTACTACTGAAAAACTCCCCAGCCTGGTGCCATCATCAGACTATTACCTGCTGCTTCCAGGCAGGGGGGGAGGAAGCTGTATCCTGTAGCCTGAAGGGAATGAAACGAGACTTCAAGGCCTTGGGATGGTTGGTGACTCTGGGGCAGAAGTTATTTTCTCTTCTGTCCTTGGATGGACTAGAAGTATCCAGTCTGTAAATACATGGCTCAGAGACTGGTGCTACAGACAAGGCTTTGGCTTCTTTGGTCATGGCCGGTTTTATAACACAACAGGCCTGACAGTCCCTTCCAACTCCTAACATTTTGTGATTCTGTGATTTTGACAGATTAACAGAGTGACAATGAAAAAAAGAAACAAAACCAACTTTGTATGACTTCTATGAAAAGGCTTAGTAGATATCAAACTGCCCTGACCACCACTCCCTAATGACACTTCACAACAAAACTTCTGTACAGTTCTTAATGTCACATAACAATAGTATTTCAAGAGCCACATAGCAACTAGTCAAACTGCTGATTGAGTAAAATTAATTAAACACCTATGCAAATAATAAATGAATGTGGGAATTGGTGTCTATACTAAGTTTAAAGATAACATACAGCTGTTCTTCCTTATGAGTTACTATACCTGATAGCAGCACCACAAAAAAAAAAAAAATGTGGGAAAAGAGCTAATTATCAAGAAACACTGACTCCCAAATTAATGCAACAACATCAGTTTATAAGCTAACAAAACCCTGCCATGCAAGCCCAAAACAGCCCACCAGGAACAGATAAAAGGTGTTCATGTGTGCTGGTAAGTTTAAGGAAGTGTACTGAGGATGCCAAAAGAAGTTATTCGAGAGCCAGCAATATTGACATGTAAAGAAAAATATTTGAAAATTAAAATACACAATTTCACTACAGAAGATTCAGAGACAACACAGATGTTGTGATATTAATAATTACATGTGATATTTATATGACTGATTTTTTGAATTATTAAATAACTACTTTTGAAAAGAAAAATAAAATATAAGGAATAATAACAAAAACAAATAAAAAACTGCAGCTGAGTATCATGAAAAACTACTTGGCAATGAGATCTGCAAAGCAGTACAAAAGCATCCCAAGGGAAGTAGTGGAATCTCCATTATTTGGGATATTTAAAACCAAACTGGACAAAATGTTGGAAAATGTTCTGTAGGGAATAATTCTGAATTTGTAAGGAGACAGACTGGATGACCTAACAGGTCTTTTTCCATCTGTAACGTCTATTACTCTGTAATTGTCTCATGTCCTCAATCCACACATTAAGCAATCCTCACAGAGCTCCAGTGCCAAATGGTTTGGTTCCAAAGCTCCCACTCTTTCTTTACTCATCATTTAAGACTAGCAGAGCAAATCCTACTTAGGAATGAAAATGTTCATAGCAAGACTAACAACAAGGAAAAGAAAGAATTCTGAGGCCCAACCATGTAATTTCTCTTACACCAGCAGTTTTCAAGCTGTGCTAGTCTGTACCATTCATAAAAGGGTACCACTAGGAGAACAGAAGCAGCTTCATCTCAATGCTCCTGCTTTTTAGAATGACTTGTATTTGTGAAATCACTATTTATTGAAACCTGTTGCAAACTATGCACATCTCAGAAACTGATGAAAATCAGTTCTGTAAAATCTCAACCTAGTTTTCTCAAGCTATGCAATGACAGTTTCTTTCACCTACAATGATAATTTAAGCAGTATCTACCTCTGTCTTATCCTCACCACTCAATAAAATTCTAGGCTGTTTACAAGTCTTATTTACATACTGTAGGAAGCAGCAGGGAGGAGGGACTGTGTTCATTATTACAAACTTTTCCCCTAAAGCTCTTTTCTATATCTTCATAATCCACAGAATCACTTAAATTTTGGAAAAAAAAACCAGAAAAAAAACCCATTAGTCGATGAGGGACAGCTATTTTATTTTCCTAACAGAGAAACAGCATCAGGTTTCACACTTACAAGTGAATGTGGTTTTGAGCAGTAGTCTGATAAAGTCAAGAAAGATTTTCAGACATTTCTATCCTGCACATAGAGCTTTACAGCTTTGAGAAAATGAGCAGTTGTCAGATCACAGTCACACCTTGCTTAGCACCTGCAAGATTCTTGGGTTTGGTTTTTTTTGGTACTTTAAATGTTTATGGGTCCTGTTATTGCCATAATTTCCCTATTTTGCTGTTCATTAAAAGAAACATGCCTTATTAAGAGCATCTAAAAGTAAGAAATGTACTTCATTTTATTTGCACTTTATTTAATTCATTTAAATTTCCTAAGTATAAAGGCTTCAATTTGAAAAGTTTTCAAAATATTGAATTAAGTTCTATAAAAACAAGTAATGATTGTATCTCTGTAGAGCAGGTGAAATTTAAAAAAAAATTGATGCTTTTTACTTTTCATGGCAATGTTAACTGTTTTTTGCACTGTTTTCCACTTTTCTTTCTTTTCTATTCACAGAGGGAGAACTAATGTATTGGCATAGGCCAGCTTAGATCCTTTCCTGGCATAGTGCATAGCAGTTTGCACATGGCACACATATTTCCAACTTGTTTACATAATGCAATTTACCAATAGATTTCAATCCCTACAAGTTTGTTTATGGCCATGCATATTCCAAAATAAAAATACCCATACATAGACTTATAAAGGTATAATTGTAAATTTAGGATATACCATTTCCCAGTATAACTACAGTCTTATTGTATTTTTAAACCAGGGATATTTCTATAGATCTCAACGCATTTTGCTTTTGATGTTACATACTCCTCTCAAACAGTGCAAAGCACACATAGGCACAAAGAAATTCTAAAAGGCCTTGCACATTTGCGTAACTACCCAAAATATTAAACTTAATTACACATATAAATCTGTTTTATCCAAGAGAAACTGGTAAAATCTATTTCCTACTCCCATTTAAAAGGGTTTTTTTAAAAAAAGGTATAAAAAAGATATGCGCTATGTGACTAATGACAAATTCCAGAACACAATCTCAACTTAATACTATAAAATTGAGAAGAGGCACACAACAAGGTTAGCTCTGCTATCATGTTTGAAGAAGAGAAGGAGAAACATTAGATCTCCTAAAATAAAACTTGTGATTGTCCTAAAAGAAAAGCAATACAGATAGAAAAGCTTTCACTATCTGTACAAAACCAACAAGAAATTTATTAATCCAAACTGCTACAAAAATACCAAATAAACTAAAAATGAATAAATATTAAAATTCAAAATTAATTAACTTAATTTATCTTTTCTTTAAGTGAAGGGTAAAAGACAGCAAAATAACTAGGTAAAATAAAATAGCCATATTGCTATTTAACAGTACTTATTCCTAATTATTGTATACTGCTAATTATGTAATCCAGGAATCATTCTGAAAGAAGTACTGTGTAATATGGCAATGACAGCTTACAAAAGATGAGTAAAGAAAAAAAAAATTAAATACAACATACATAACGTAGTAGAAAGTCTATGACATTGCATGCATAAGATGAAGTACTTATTGAAAATTGCTCATCTTATTTTTAGCATATTTGGAAAAATAAATGTCACCATTTAAAAAACAGAAATTATAAATACACTACCCATGTCTGGTTTTGACACTAAAGAATAAAAATGTAATGCTGCACTATCCATTCAATTTTGCTTCACAGAAAGAAACAATTTCTAATGGTATCTCATCGATATCTCCATGCGTTCCATGTATAAATCCCAGAAATAACATACCCACATAAAATAAATATATGTGTATTAGTTATATATATAAGTGGGAAATTAAAAATGTATTTATAGTATAAATTAAAATTTTAACATTGACTATTCAAGCTATTTGTCCTTTAACTGTGGAGCCTACAAGAAAGTTTTAGGTTTGGAATTTATTTTGTTTTTAACATTTTTTACATTTTAAATTAAAACAGGCAAACTGTTACATTAATTGTTTGTTCCTAAATCCATCACCAAAAGCAACCTCCCAACTCCACACACCCCCACTCCCCCCACCCGACTCCCCCGCCACCCTGCAACAGGTTGGTGGCAAAAATCAAAAGAACAGTTGATAGTAGAAGTGCATCTTGTCACTGTGTGGAGAATGAATTAAGCAGCACCAAAAGGCAAGCACTGGATCTCACCAAGTAAACAGTAAGTTGGAAGAAGAGAAAAAAAATACCTTTTGACATCAAAATATGAGTCATCTCACAGATCTAATTTTAAACTTATCCAGATCAACACATGCATGCAAGAATACTTGCTTTAGAGGAGTTTCAGCTGTCCTCATCAGCTGGCAAAGCTACCTCCTACAGCTCTAGGAAATAGTCTCAGGGGTAGAAACATCAGACACACCCAAGAGCGATATGCTACTTGTTAGCTCAGCTAGACTTTACACAACACAGAGCTAAACTCTTAACACATGACACGGCACTTGGAAAAGACATTTTATTATTATTATTATTTTCAGAAGACTGTTTAAAAACACCCGTTATCCCATAGTCACATTTAGCTTTATGCAGATGTATGTGTGATTGAGAAGCCGGCTGACTATCAACTCTTGCTGCAAGTCTCCAGGAGGAGGTAGTGGTTGTTTGAAAAGATATACGTCTTGCTGTTGACAGCTGCCTCCTCTTTGATGGCTCAATGGCTGATTCTAATCTCTACTACCACTGACTTCCAGTTCAGAATGAAGCACCCCCACAAAGGACAGGAGCTCTTTCCCAGCATAGAAGAATGACACTTGATAAGCTGAAACACTGTTCAATGATGCCAGTATTAGCAACAACCTCTTTTCCCTTCACACTCTCATCTTTCACATCTGTTTGCATGGTGAACAGTACAGCAGGTCAATGGAGGTTATACTCCCCCTCTACTCTGCCCAGGCGAGGCCACATCTGGAACATTGTGTCCACTTCTGGGCTCCCCAGTCCAAGAAAGACAAGGAACTACTGGCCAGAGTTCAGCAGAGGGCTACCAAAATGATTAGAAGACTGGAGCATTTCTCATATGAGGAAAGGCTAAGAGAGTTGGGTCTGTTTGGCCTGGAGAAGACTGAGAAGAGATCTGATTAATGCTAATAAATATCCAAAAACTGGATGTCTAGAGAAAGGGACTGTGGTCTTCTTAATGGTGTCCAGTGACAGGACAATGGGGCAATAGGCACAATCTGGAACACAGGAAGTTCCATTTCAATATGAGGAAAAACTAATTTACTTTGAGGGTGACAGAGCACTGGCACAGGCTGCCCAGAGACGTTGAATATCTCCTTCTCTGGAGATATTCAAAACCTGTTTGGACACCATCCTGTGCAACCTGCTCTGGGTGATCCTGCTTTAGCAGGGGGATGGTACTAGACGATCTCCAGAAGTCACTTCCAACCCTTACCATTTTGTGAATTTGTAGTTAAAGCCTCTGTCCAAGACAACATAGTCACAAAGGCTACTATATGAAGTAGATGAACAAAAATTAATGAGAAGGTACTGAACTCCAGTTAAAAGCAAGAATTCCCTAGCAAAATATTCATGCAGTTGCTCCAAAAGAAATAAAAAAGCATTATACATTTCTTCCTTGCACAATCAGGAGAAATTCCTCAAAAATAAAATCCTTCAAAGAAATCCAACTCCAAGGGCACACTGAGACCATGTAATGCAGTGTTAATGTTAAAGATGACTGAACTAGCACAAAATCAGCTACTGTATTTACATGGCTTATTGAAATACTATAGAGAAACACTAACTTCAATCCTAATAACAGATTAACTTTATTAGCAGCACACTGCAAATAGGCTAATTACTTTTGCATTGCACCATACAGATATGCTTTTAAAAGCCCTCCCACCTCTTATTTTCAATGTGACCACTTTCTTCCCATTAGCTAATTGAGTGCCATACCTAGGAAACATCTTCTGAGCAGATATCTAATAAATGAATGACAGGTCTTCTGTCACAGTATCATTGATGTTCAGGTCTACTGTGTTCTTCTTTTACCTTCTTTGCTAATGCAGCATTTTGCCCTTTCTCACATGAGTAAGAGCTCAAATGGGAGATTTATAGAACCTAGGGCTACAAAAAACATTATGATCATCTATGCTGACCTCCTGAATAACACAGACAGACAACAGAATTATATGATTCCAAATTAAATCTATAAACTCATGCTAAAGCAACAGTTTATTGTATTAAATGACCTCCAATTCCAATTTAAGACTTCAGGCTCTAAAGAGCCCATCATATTCCTATACCATTTGTTCCACTAGTTAAGTACCCTGACTATAGAATTAAATCTTATCTAAATCTGCGTAACTTCACCCACCATGCATTGATTCACTTAGTCCTCTACCACATGCAAGAGCCTCAATCAGAATTCTCTAAGTTTCTGTAAGTTTCAATTAACTTTTTTCTTAAACTTCTTTAGTTAAATCAGCTTTCTCATTTCTCTCAGTCATAGTGAGCTGAGGAAGATAATATTAATCCAATTTAGCAAATATTAGGCAGAATCAGTAAACCCAAAGCCTATGGAGAAACACATGGACAAAAAATATGCATTGAACTCATCAGTAGAAAGACTGTATGACAAGAAACCATAAAGTTGTTAAAGAAAAAAAAAGAATTGCTATAAAGAAATTTTTGCTTATAGTAAATCAGCAGTAATAGTATTTTATTAATTATCTAGTCTGCTGTCAAAAAAATAGCATCCAATCAAGCCACTTTGTCACTTGCTTCTTTCAGAATCTTCATCTGTTTGAAGCAAAACTCTATTTTGATCAATAATTTACACAGAACTAAAATTGTCTTAATTGCACATGAATTGAAAATAAAAGACAAATTAAGCCCATAATGTTAAGACAGGATCACCTTGTTCAAAATTTTGGCATTTGCCATGAGTTAAAATACTCATTTGTTCCTCATCTTTCAACATTATTTCATCACTTTTTTTCTTAATTGTCATAATAAGCAAGCCCATGTAAGTTAATATGTACTGAAATAAAACCAACTAAACAGAATCAAAAAGTTTAAAATCTAGCCCCAAGGAACTGCTGAGGAAAAGGGCAAGCTTTCTTACTTTTATTAGAAGTTTAGACTTAACTACAGGTTAAAGGTTCTGTAACATACTAACAACATGGTTTCCTTTAGGATATGGCTTTTGGAAGCTTACCAAGACAAATTTTAACTCCTTGTACAATTCTAACCCTGTTTGCTATACAAACTTCTTTGCCTCATTCAACTCCTTCCATAAACTCATGACTGCCACAAAGACTGTAAGAAGTAAAATTATTTTTCTAACTCACAGTGAAAATATAATATTTATAATTTTCTACAGCTTCATCCTTTTCCCCAAATGAGCAGGATTTTGACGCATTTGCAGAATACCAACAGAGTTTAAAGTAAAGAATAATTGTTATACAAATATTCTAGAAATCAAGGTTCTGTACCACATTGGATTCTATATATTTCCTACAACTGAGGTAAAACAGTACCATGTTTGACCAAACCAGATTTCACATGAAATTGATAATTATACAGAGTTATGCCTGAAGATTAAATCATTGAAAACATGCTGAAATTTTATGATGGTCAACAGAAAGAAATACTTTCAACCAAGTATGGAACCAGGAAATTATTTTCCAGAACAAGAAGAAAAATGCTATTGGGATAAAAACATAAAAGCAAAGTAACCTAACCAAGTGTAACCAACATAAAAATAAGGCATTCTGTTTAAAGATGATGAGGACATTTTCTGAAGTGTTACATTAGTGAGAATAAAGAAGGCCATTTGAGAGAAGTCTGAATGAACAGAAAGCTGGAATTTTAACAAGAAAATTCATATGTTGACCAGATCCTCATATTCCTAGGGATTATGAACTAAATGTAAGTCTGAAAATTATTTTTTTTTTTTGCCCAATGAGTACATTTAATTGCTTAATTAGGAATTATAGCAGCTGTACTGTAAGAAAGAAGAACCACTAATTAAAAGTATAAAAGACACGGGACCTCAAATGTAATTTCTCTGCTGGTCTTTCCTAATATCATGCTAAAAGGAGCACTTATATCAGATGCCTTTAGAAGACTAAAATTCACTGAAAAAATTCTTCCTTCATGGTAAGAATCTCATTCATACCATTAATGATAATGAAAATATCTTTCCATCTATGAAAAAAAACAGCAGAGGGAAAGTTAGTATCCTTTTGTCTCCATCGTACTGCAGACTTGTGTACAGTGTAACAAGAGGTACACATTATGTTATCTGCCTACTCATTCATCTTATTTTACTTAGCTGTTAATGAGAATATGTTTATCAAAATACTATGACTTTAAGTAGCAGAAGCTGCAGTGGTGGCCTATGTTGAAGGAGGTCATGGTCTGCCATGTGCCAGCCCTAAATTGGATAAAAAATCTGGAAAAAAACTTCAGTCTACCAAAGAAGCATATGGCACCTCTGCTTAGACATAGCTACTGAAGACAGAGGCAGGTGTGAGGTGCTGGAGACACACTTGATGGGGATGGGGAACATCAAGACAAAAGGCAGCAGGGACACCCCTGAGGGGCTGACACTTGGGCAAACCACAGCAAGGCTGGGACACCCCTGAAGGACTGCAGCCACAGCAGAGCAGAGACACCTCTAAGGGACTGTGGCTTACAGGTGATTCACACAGGTACGACTGACATGGACTAGCAGGCAGAAACCATCACACAAGCCACCTTAAACTTCTGGCTACCCATTGCCACACCAGAGGTGTCTGCATGGAGTGAGAACAACTCATGGCAAAATAAGTGCAGTTGGGGCATGGGGGGGACACAAATGTTTATGAAAGTGTGAGTGTAATTGCTTGTCTTCTTCTCCCCACTCAATATAGTGATCAGAGATTCATGTTGGTTTGCAATAAATTAAAATTCCCCAATTCAGTATCATCTCACCAAACAGATTACGTTAAATTTTAGTCCAGTGACCTAGTTTGACCAAATTTCAGAGTGACTGCCTTCCCAAAGATGTTACAGATGTTGTGGTGCTCAGTAAATGGAGATGGCCAGGGAAAAGAAAGGTGGGAATAATTCTGTGACTGATGGCAGAGCAGGGAGACTGTAGATACTCACTTTGACAACAGCCAGAAGACCATTCAGAACATGCATTCTTTCATACTTTGGAATAAGCACAAGCTTTGTTTGGAATAAGCCAGAGCACATGATGCCTTTTGCTGAGCTAACAGAAGCAAAAGGAAGCTGAAGGTACTACAAGCATATGTTTTCAAAAGGATGTGAGACAGAAATGTGAAAACTGCAGTGGAATTCAAAGGATATCAGAGGACTGAATGCATAAGAATATAAGGAGTTCTGTTTTAAAAAGCCCTAGAGAGATCTATGAGTACTACTAAACAATGCCAAAAAAGAGGGAAGCAGCAAAAAGTTGGATTTTACAGTTGCAGGATGTAGGGGACAAAGGATACCAAAAAAAAAAAAAAAAAAGAAAGAAAAAAATCAAAGAAAGCATACTCCATTACTTCTCACTGAACGAAGTATTGCAGTACTCTAACAATACAGCATTGACATGGAAAATGAGGAATGCAGATTATCTTCTCAATGTGAAGATGCATGCTTTAATGCCATAGCCAACAAGGATGGACAGACAATAGGGTATCACTCACCCTTCCTGCAGCTGCCACTGTAGGTAGTCAAGAATACAAGACACCTGGGACCAAGTATGCCACCATGAAAAGTCTGCCATCACATCTTTGTTCCCAAGAACACTTTTTTTTTTTCCTGCAAGATGCACTCCTACATTCTTTGAGATTCCACTGTAAAAAAGAGAGGAAGCCATCTTTGATGCCAAATATGGCAGCTTCCTTCATCACTCATTTGCTAATTATTTTTTCCTAACAATTTTTATACTACTTTCCATTCTGCCCTTACTATTGGTAAGATGGTCCCTCTAAGACTGTGCTCCATTTTTAACTTTTACTGGGGGGGAAAAAAAAGAAGTATTTTACCAATAGAATATTTTAACAAACTAATTAGTATGAACTTGAAAGCTATTAACTTATTGAAAAAGCTATTAACATATTTTCATTACACTATCTTGCAAATTAAATATTATCTATGAGACTCTAGAATCAGGTCTTTATTCTGAGAGGAAATGTCTCTGCTAAGGAGATTAATTATTTCTTTTTTTTTTAAATTAGAAAAATAAGATGACTTGACAAACGTGTACACTCTTCCCTCACATATATTTATAACCCTTGTTCTTTGTACAGAAAATGTTTACATACATCAGACACTGCTCTAGTATTTCAACGGCCCAAGTGACAAACCCTTACTTTCTGGCTGGCCTGTTTTTATGCTGGTCCCAGACTTCACTTTTCATTTTTGTTAAACCACAAAAAGAATTAGACATAAGGATGTCAAGAAAAATGTTGCATCCACTTCAAAAATAGGATGTACATAGGAAATGCTTTGTCCTTACTCAAACTGAAAAAATGTTTTGCTTAAAAGCCTAAACCTCATCACAATTTAACACAAAGGTTTGAAATAAGGCAGTTGGGATGAACTATCTCAATACTCAATACTGTGCGTCCACGAACCCTGCAGAAATTCTCCCACCTTTGGCCAAGTTGTGCATTTCCACGAATTATGTTTTGCGTATGCTCAGCAGAAAGTTCATTCCAAAAGCAAAAGTCTCTTAAAAAATATCCCTACTGAGTACACTCCAAACTGGATATGAAGGAGCTAATCCAGCCCTTTGTAGTTGCCTCTGTTCCAGGCTGTTACAATGCCAAAGACAAGAACAGAGAGCAAGGGAACATTTCCTTCTTTGCCTTTTGTTCCTTCACTAATTGTGCACTGAGAGTTCACAGATGAGAGAAGCATAAAAGAGGGAAGAAAAACCGAAGACAATTAGGTAGATTAGACAGAAAACTGCTACTGGAACAATGATACAAAAGGTCAGATGGAAGAGAAGGGAAAAAAAAGAAAGGGGGTGTAGGAGGGAATAGCAGAAGGTGGATAAACTGAGATGAGACACTTTTAGACTGGTATTTGCTCATGAAGGACAAAGTCAGGACAGAAAGTGAGGTGAGGATATGGGTTAAGCAAGATGAGGAAAGATGCCAGGGAAAGAAAAGCTGTGTTAAACAAAAGAGACATGGACAGATGCAGTCAGCTGAGAGGGGGTAGGGTACAATTCTGTACCAGTATAACACCAGTATAACACACCCTGCTCAGAAACTAGAACTTAATCTCAGTCTACAATCTCAACAGTCCAGTGGTCAGCAAAGCATCTGCTTTAACAACCTCTAGAAAGTGACCCCTATACAGATGTTTGGCATTAGTACTCTCTCAAATTAAATAGCAGATGTTTGCATTATCACAATGAACTATGTGAAGATCAATATAATTCCACATCATGGAATATTTTTTTTTAGTTGCCTTCACTTTAAAACTTAGCCGTTTATATTGACAAAACTGCGATTTTTTTTGAGTGATCATTTCCTAACTGGATAATATTATTTCCCAAATTACTTTTATTCCTTCCTTCACATCATATATCACTGCTGGAGAAGCACTAGTATTATATCTAAAACTGACGAAGACTTGAACTGGCATCACCAGTAACAGGGTAAATATTTTTTAAAGATCTTTTTAGTGCTTTGCAGGAAATATCACCATCACTGCTCCAAGCCAATAAATAATCTTGTCGATGGATAAAACATAAACTGAATTTGTCCTTCTACAGAAAAATAAAATCGTACTGAATAAACGTGAGATACCAAGGTAACTGATAGTACATAGTGACGTTAAAAAGTTAATCTATTTAATTCCCTTATCAAACACAAAGTTATTTAAGAAAAATATAGAATCACAGAGTGGTTTGTGTTAGAAAGACGTCAAAGACGTCAAGGACAGGGGATTTTCAATCCTCCTGCCATGGGCAAGGACACCCTCCACTAGACCAGGTTTCCCAAAGCCCCACACAATTTGGACTTCAACCGTTCAAGGAGCGACCACTCACAACCTCTCTGGATAACTTGTTCCAGTGTCTCACCACTGGCATAGTGAAGAAAGTTTTCCTAATATCTCATCCAAATCTACCTTCTTTTCCACTTAAGGCCATTACCCCTCATCCTATCAGTACATGCCCTTGTGAACAGTCCCTCATATCTTTTCTGTAGCCCCCCTTTACATACTGGAACGCTGCTATAAGGTCTCCCTGGAGACTTCAACTTACTGAACATCAGCTAGAGATACAACACACCAGACAGGAAACAGCCTAGGAGGTTCCTAGAGCATTTGGAAGATAACTTCCTGACACAGCTGGTAACTGAGCCTACCAAGGAGATACCTCACTGTCCCTGCTGTTTACAAAGGACTGGTGGAAGATGTGGTGGTTAGAGGCCATCTTTGTTTTAGCAACCATGAAATGACAAAGAGTTCTCGATTCTTGTCTGAATAGGAGGGGTAGAGGAAAACCTTCGATGGACTTCTGGAGGGCAGATTCTAGCCTGTTCAGGACACTGGTTGAGACAGTCCCTTGGAAGACAATCCTAAAGGACAAAGGGGTCCAGGAAGTCTGAACATTCAAGAAGAAAGCCTTAAAGGTACAAGTCTTAAAGGCAGGCTGTCCCCGTGTAGTGTAAGACAAACCGACAGAGAAGGCGACCAGCCTGGTTGAACAGGGGGCTTTGTTGAAACTCAGGAAAAAAGAGAGAGCCTACCAATTTAGGAAGAAGGAGCAGGCAACTCAGGAAGAGTACAGGGATCTCGTTAGGCCACACAGACATAAAAATGGAAAGACAAAAGTCCAGCTAGAACTCAGTCTGGACATTGTTGTAGGAGTTAACAAAAATGTTTTTACCAATGCTTTAACAACAAAAAGAGAGGCAAGGAGAATCCCCATCCTTTTTTGGATGTACGGAGGGACATTGCCACCAAGCATAAGGAAAAGGTTGATGTACTTAATGCTGCCTTTGCCTCAGTCTTTAATAGACAGACCAGCTATCAAGGTATTGCGCCCCCTGAACTGGAAGACAGGGACAAAGAGCAGAATAACCCCCCAAAAAAATCGGAGGAAGCAGTTAACAACCTGTTACGTCACCTGGATATACACAAGTCTATGCAGCTGGATGGGATCCACCCAAGAGTACTGAGAAAGCTCATGAAGGAGCTTGCCAAGCCACTCCATCATTTATTTCCTAGTTAACCTCCTTTTACCTGAAATGAGGTTGTAGAGAGGTGGGAGATGGTGTCTTCAGCCAGGTGACAGGACAAGGGGAAATGGCACTAAGCTGACAGGTTCACATTAGATGTTATGAAAAAAATTTTTCACTGAAAGAGTTGTCAGGACCTGGAGCAGGCTGCCCAGGGAGGTGGTTGGGCCACCGTCCCTGGATGTGTTTAAAAAAAGGGTGGATGAGGTACTTAGAGATATGGTTTAGCATAGGACAGGAACAGTTAGACTCGATTATCTTAAAGGTCTTTTCCAACCTTGTGATTCTGGGAACGGGCAACTGGATACTTCCCAATGTCATACCTATTTACATACAGACCAAGTATCCAAGGAACTACAGGCCCGTCAGCCTGACCTTGGTACCAGGGAAGATTATGGAGCATAATGTGAGTGCATTCACACTGTATGTACAAGACAACTACACAATCAGACCCAGACAGCATGGGTTCATTAAAGGCACGTCCTGCTTGACCAACCTGATCTCCTTCTGTGACGAGATGACCCACTTAGCGGATGAGTGAAAGGCTCTGGACACTGCCTACCTGGACCTCAGTAAAGCCTTTGACTCTATCTCCCACAGCATTCCCCTGGAGAATGCTGGCAGCTCATGGCTTGGACAGGCAGGGTCTTCACTGAGTAAAAAAATGGCTGGGACAGCCAAACACTAGACAGTCATGGTGAAGGGAGTTAAATCCAGCTGGCAGCTAGTTACAGGTGGTGCTCCCCAGGGCTCAGTTATGGGGCCTGCTTTCTTTAATATCTTTATCAATTACCAGGACAAGGCGATTGAATGCTCCCTCAGTAAGTCTGCAGATGATGCTAAACTGGGTGGGAGTGTTTATTTACTTGAGGGTAGGCAGGCTCTGCAGAGGGACCTCGAAAGGTGGATCAATGGGCCAATGTCAATTGTATGAGGTTCAACAAGGCCAAGGTCCTACAGTGCACATGCAGTGTCCATAGTGCTGTGTAGAACTAAAGGGATAAAGAACACCAGGAATTTCAAGTGGAAATCTTAAAATGAGAAGGAAACTTATTAAAAGATGGTCTCCCCAAAAGAAAATGAAACCAAATAAGTAAAACCAGGTACCTTCCTTATCTCTAGCTATGGTTCTATAGAAGAATCTTAGGTCTCATAGCAGAGAAATGTTGACTGCAAAGAACAGGAAGCAAATTTGTTGCATTAATAGGTACCATTTTAAACAGTTATTTTTCAGATGAAAACTGCATTATATAGTGATGCAAAGAACTGCAAAGCTGAAAAGAGGGATTATAAGACAGAAAGGATACTCTTCAGTTCAAGAAATATTTCTATTGCTCTCCAAGGAGATTTATTTCATCCACCACATAGCATGTGTCAAGAGCTATGCTGATCCTTCACTGGGAGCTAAGTACCCAATAGTTTTTACATTACCATACACCACAATAGCAATCCTTGACATTGGTTATAAGTGTCAGACAGAACCTTCATTAATTGTCATCATCTTTAAGACATAAAAGAAACCCTCTCTTCTTGGATGTTATTACACAAGAAGTGTACATGTTATCTATATACAGCCAATGCAAAAATGTTTTGTACTGTAATAATAATCATTTAGAATATATGGGATAGAAAGTGTACTATTGTTAAACTGTCAGTCAAAATCCCTGTTATACAAGGATAGAACATCACATCCATCTATAACAGCCTTTTCTGTCAGTCAAATCTGTTGTTCTATACAAATCTAGCATCAATTTGATTTTTAAATTGGCAGAGGCTGTAAAACATTATTCTGATGTGATACCAGTGTGATCTAAGTTGCTGTTGATATCAGAATATGACACAGGTTTCCTCTCAAATCCAGTTCTCTTTCTGCTTTTAGACATCTGCATAAGGTACATGATTTTGCATATATAAGTATATGAACAGTCAAAAGAAATTTTTCTTTCATTACATGCCAAATAAATGCTTGGTGATAATCTCTAATTTGAAATACACCATAATTCAAAAAGTCTGTATCAGCGTGATGAAATTGTTATTTATATGTACACTATAAAACCCAACAAATACTCTTGTTTATCCATCACATACCTTCATTCAGAATCAGGTCAGTCCCTTTACCCCCACTATGAGCAACCGTGGCTTATGGAAACTGAGGTAAAGAGCACTAAATTCAGACTGCAGAATCAACTAAGAATCACTCATAAAAGAATGCAGAGTTGGACTCTGCTTCTTGTCCCACTGAATAACTGAAGAAAATCAAAAGGACAGATGAAATTTAAATCTGATTATTAAAAAAAAAAAAGTCGAGACAAGCTCTGGCTCTATTTAGCCTATTCCCATGCACACCTTGACACCTGCAAATTTTGTACTAATGTTCTTAGCTTTGTACCTGAGTTCAACAAAAGATAGAGGAAGCATATCAAATCTATCTCTCCAAAGACCACTAGCAAATGTAACCAACCATTTTCTTCCATCTTTTAAGTGTGTGAATAGAGGTAAAAGAAAGGTTACCAAAATCAACATTAGGTTTTCATGTCATACATCTGTTCATTAATTTCATATAGAAATCATTAATCTAGAGCGACCTTTTTATAGGTATAATCAGCAACTTAATATACTTGGCATACACAACAACTTTATGGAATATTACTAATGATTGACGAGATTCTAAAATCCTCAAGAGCTCTGGGGGCATGTTCAAACAAATTGCTATTGAGATTATATCACCAAGCTCTTTTCCACTTGGGGCAAGTTCAAACGAATTGCTACTGAGATGGTATCACCAATCTGTTTTCCACTTGCACTGTTTCAGTAACACCTACAGTCAAAAGTCAAGGGTGCCAATGCCTAAATCATCCCAGTTTTCTGAACACTAAAAGTTACAACTGTTAGTGAAGGCACAGGACTATTAAACAAGAGAGACTAAAATGCAACCTCATGCTTTAATTTACCAACCCAGCTACTTTTTTTACAGACCTGAGGTAAACAGCTGGCTACAGTACAATTCAATATATCAGAGTTAGGACTAAATTATGTACAGAAATACCCAACAGTATTTTTCAAAATGAGGCTGTAACTCAAAAACATCCCATTGCCTTGCTTTTGTTTTAACATCACAGTAAACCATCTAATATTTCTATGACTCAGTTAAATTTTAATTATTATGTCTCAAAAAAATCTCTTATAAGGTCTATTTCATTCAATGTTAAAACTAGAAATACTTAACATAAAAGCATTTTGTAAAGAAATCATGAGTTTTTACATAAAAAATAAAGCTAATTAATGCAATTATTAGTTATTGCAATATATACTTAGGCAGTATGTCAAATGAGGCTAAAAAAATCACAGAATCACAGAATGTTAGGAGTTGGAAAGGACCTCAAATCTAGTCCAACCCCCCTGCCAGAGCAGGATCATCTAGACTAAATCACCAGGAACACATCCAGGCAGATTTTGAATGTCTCCAGAGAAGGAGACTCCACAACCTCTCTGGGCAGTCTGTGCCAGTGCTCTGTCACCCTCACTGTGAAAAAGTTTCTCCTTATATTCATGTGGAACTTCCTATGCCCCAGCTTGCACCCACTGCCCCTTGTCCTATCGCTGGCCATCCCTGAGAAGAGCCTGGCTCCGGCCTCCTGACTCTCGCCCTTTACATATCTATGAACATTAATAGGGTCACCTCTCAGTCTCCCCTTCTCCAAGCTAAAGAGGCCCAGGTCCCTCAGCCTTTCCTCATAAGGAAGGTTCCACTCCCTTAATCATCTTGGTGGTCCTGCACTGGACACTTCCAAGGAGTTCTATGTCTTTCTTGAACTGAGGGGCCCAGAACAGGACAGCTTGCATACTGGTACTGTGTATACTCTTTCCATTCTGAGAAAACTAATTTATTCAGCACAGTGCACACAACATATTCAGTGGTTCAGCCTTGTAACATGCCATGTGGTCAATCATATTATGCTAATTACTTCTGTTTATGTGCTTTTTAATTTGAGTAGTTTTTGACCCTATCTCAATTACCATTCTAAATAACTGAACTGATATTTGAAAGCTGGTCTACAATGAAAAAGTCTTGACAAGGTGACCGCACAAATTACAGAATCATGGTATAAAAAAGACAGGGATCTCCTGGAGAGAGTCCAGCAGAGGGCTGCGAAGATGATTAAGGGCCTGGAGCATCTCCCCTGTGAGGAAAGGCTGAGTGAGCTGGGACTGTTCAGCCTGGAGAAAAGAAGGATAAGAGGGGATCTTATTAATGTTTATAAATATCTCAAGTGTGGGACACAAGGGGAAATAGCCAACCCCTTTTCAGTGGTCTGTGGAGACAGGACAAGGGGCAATGGCTGTAAACTGGAGCACAGGAAGTTCCGCACCAACATGTGGAAGAACTTTTACACAGTGAGGGTGACAGAGCCCTGGGACAGGCTGCCCAGGGAGGTGGTGGAGTCTCCTCCTCTGGAGATATTCAAGACTCATCTGGATGCCTATCTGTGCAATATGAGCTAGGGAGCCTGCTTTGGCAGGGGGGTTGGACCCGATGATCTCTCGAGGTCCCTTCCAACCCCTACGATTCTGTGATTCTGTAATTCTCTCAATAGATCAGCATTTCTACCAGGGCTTCTACAGACTGTACCAGGTAGATAATATGATTTTTTTCCTCCTCCTGTGCTGTCATGATTATGCCAGTGGAATACAGTTGGATGTACCAATCTTAAAATTTCAAAGCATAGAACAGATATTAATTTATGTCTACAACACACAAGCAGGTATTTTACATACCAGGAAATCAAAGAAAGGTGAAGTGCTTTGTCTAAAGGCACTTGTAAGAAATGAGCAACAAAGCCATAATTAAAATTCAACATCAATCTTCACGTTAATCCTCTAGAACAAACTGCCTTTTTCAAAGTGCATGATTTGGAACATCAAAAGTAAGAATCAACTCAGTCCTTTTTCTCAATGCATGCTTTAATGATAAAATAAAACACCACATTCAGCTTCTTCCTCTGTATTGGCATGAACAATCATCTTGCTTAGGAACCAAATCCACAAAATAACTTTGGACAAAAAATATAACCATATATTAATACATTAATAAATATATTGATATAAATATATTTATACATATTAATAAAGGAGCCACGTTATAGTTGAAATTTATATTCTACACCTGATTTGTCCTCTATCTTTCTGTACTGAGGGACTCACAAGAAAACATACACACATGCCATGTATGCTAGCATACCAACTTGTACTAGACTGCTTTAATTAGTTTGTTTTCAATGCAAAGGTGCAGCACCTCAGCAATTATGAGATCATTAATACAACAGAGCATAAGAGCACCTTCAGAGATCTTGTCTAACCTCTAGGCACACATATAACTCCCATTAAGGCTAATGGGAGTCACATGTGTGCATCCAAGGGAGAAGAGACCCATTAAAACTGATACAACATATCCATTAATCTTCAGGTCACTCTTAAGGTCAAACATTATAAAAATGTTTATGAACAGTACTTACTAGGTATGCACAGTGGCTACTTTGGTTTTAGGACAGACCTGTGAGCAGTTAAGGCCATGGAAATGTCTGCTTTAAAAGCATCACCACGTTTCAAGTAGTGGCACAGAAATTTGAGAGTGCTTTTCTGTAGTCAGAGAGGGCATTTTTCTATCATCTCGTGAAAGAATTAGAAGGATAGAAATGACAGGGAAGGTTAGACATGAATGAAAACCTTGCACAAAGGTATGCTCTAGCTTTTAATTTTTCTCCCATCCCCCACTCTTTCTTCATATTTCAGTCCCTCAGTTGTGATTTTCCGCTTCAGGAAGAACAGTAACTGCAGTGACTAAATTCCTAATCTGTGCAGTTTGCTACAAAAACACTACAACGAAGATTTTGATTATTGGATCACCAGCAAACCACAACAATTCAAGTACTGCTTTCAGAGAGGAAGGGGTGTTGAAAGTTTTTCAAAGAGAATGGAAACCTTAGCTCCCTAGCCATTCCATTCTGCATACCTGAAAACTCCCTTTTCCACCAGTGCAGTATAGTTTAAGCAAGCATAGTCTACTCCAGTTTAGAAAAAGCTAAAGCTACCCAGTCTGTAAAATCACTCTGATCAGGAACCAATCTGCTATCTTCATCGACACTGAGTCCTGGTGGAGAGAGATTTCTCAGCAGCATGGCAGCCAGACAGTCTCTGCATGAACAGAGCAGAAGGAACAGCAGAAGGTAATGTGATTGTCAGATGAGTACAGAAATGAGGACAAACTTCAGATATGAACTACCACTATTTGCTTACTGTTTCTTTCAGGAACAGAAGTGAATGAGGAAAGCTGGCTTCATCACTCATGAACTATTCTGAAACTTGCTTTCCAGAGTGCATGTCAAAACTTGTATTCTCCATGTAAGACTTGTTCAGCATTCCCCAAGTACACTTCCTGTTACAGGGTCTGTAAGTATGCCAAGCACTGACAATTCAGCATCATAAGTTTTTGTTCAGAGACCTCATGCAACAGACATAGATGGTCAGATGCATCTGGAGTGTCAGGTTGAAAGAGAGCGAACAGGCTGGAAGGAAATATCCCACCTAGAAAGCACAGCTCCCAGAGACAGTTACAGCAATATTGCTCCAAACACAGCATATTGCTTCAGTCTTGAGTTGCAGGTCCTCTACTGTCTTTCTCTGGTACGCCCATGTCTCACAGGGTCTCACTTCACAAAATGCTCATATAGCATTTTACAGTGCCCCGCACAAGGAAGTGTTTATCTTTGTATCTACTTCAAGTGTGCAATAATAAACAATATTAAATGGAAAATAAATTCCACCATTGTCAGCTGAAATAAATGATTGTATGGTTCTGTTTAAAAAACAAAGCAAAAATCACCCCAAATACCTTTGTGTATATGGTAGAGTATCTAAACATTTTGGAGTGATTTTTTCCTTTATGCAGCATTTCCATTTTGCAGCATTTTTTCCTTTATTAATGGTCATAAGCTTTCCACTACAATGTCTTTCTGTGAAACAAGAGCTTTCCTAGCTCAAAAGATAATTACCTTATTTTGCTTAAAATGCAGTTTCCATATAAAAAGATCTAGCCCCTATTTGTGAAATCAGCCATATGAATTTGCCTTATTGACTTCAAAGAGTTCTTCTAAAAGAGGAATTACTCATGGTTTATACAAAGTTAGGCATCTGTTTTGAAGACACTTTACCACTGTGAAAAATGACATGAATACTCAACAAAACTGTTCTTTCAAGATCACAATAACATAAAGAACTGTTTTGTAACATGCCAAGTAGTCCAGTGCTACCCAAGTTCTTGACTGTGAGTTAGCAAAAAATGATATTGAATCCATCAACCCCCCCATCAGCTCCCTGAAGACAGATCACCTCAGCAAGGTATCTCAAGAACTGGGACCCTTGCCATCACCTGTGAACCTGTATTCAAGTATACATGGAAATGAAATGTAGTTACTGTTTTGAAATAAGTAAACAACTAATGGGTATATTTCTATGATTATGTTTAATAAACACTGTAGATTTTTCTCACCATACAGTCTCATTTTAGGGAGTTCCCTCTATCTAGAGCCATAACAGCCAACTTTCCTATGCACTTTTCCACAAACAAGTACACAGTAAGTTCAACTAATACCTTCTGAGTCACCTAAACCACTTCAGGACCCAGGAGGAAGGCCCTGGCTGTCACTCACACCAGTAACCAAATGATCACGCATCAGGTGGCATTGGTGCAAAGCGGCTGAAGAAATACGTGCCGGCAGCACTTACAGGCCGTCACCACATTTCCTCCATTGCCTGCTCAGTTTCTCCTCGCACAGCCTCGCGAGCCCTGTCAGTAAATGTTACATACGCCTCTCGCCACCCACGGCCGCGCTGCGGCCCAGCCTGCCCTCAACTCCCAAGCTGTTCGGCCTCGCCGCCCCCGCGCCACCCTCGGTGATCGCTCCACTCCGAGCCAGGAGCCCCTCCACCGCCACACGATCAGAAGCCGCTGCTGGGGCTCGCCGAACCGGCTCCGCTTCCACCCGGACGCTTAACCGCTCACAGGGCCCTGACAGCCCAGCAGCCCCCTCCCAGCCGCGGCCCCACACTCAGACCCGGAACCACCCCTCCTCCTGCCTCTCCTATTGGCTCCTTACCTCCATCCCTAGCCACTGATTTGCTGTACGGCCTGCCAGTCAAAGGGCCCAGTGGTTCACCCTGGCACGGATACCGTCCCAGGAGCTCGTCTAGCGCGTCATCTCGATCTCCCAGAGTACTTCCTGCAAGGCCACTCTAGGCCGTTACCTGCAGTATCTATTGTCCGTGCTGCAGCCGCTCTAGGCAGCAAGAGTTGGCTCTATGACCCGGCAGGGCCTGCTGGTGGGACGGTGCCCGTGGGCCGGGGGTCGTCAGCTGAGTGGCGAAGGGGAGAGTCCCCCGGGGCAGCCGATCTGCCTGGGCCATCGCTAGAAAGCTGTAGGCAAAGCCCGTCTTGTCCGTACCCCTCCAGAGTCCCGGCGGCGGCGCAGGTCAGTCGGAGCGCGGGGCGGGACGAGGCGGTGTGCTGCCGGCCTTCCAGGCCAGCCGGGCTGCGGCGGGCGGCGCTGCCTGCAGTGCGGGAGCTGCTGCCGGAGCCCGGCTGAGCCCGGCCTAGTAGTTCCCACGGCCCAGCAGGCTCGGGGCGGCTGGCCTGGGCACGGTGGCGGGCCTCTCAGGGTCAGTCCCGGGCGCTGCTCCAGGCCCTGTGTATAAAAACCTTGTGTATCTCCTCACGCTGTCTCCGGGCGGCTGTTTCCCGAGTCCCACTGGCGTTCGGTCGGCCTCCTGTTGCGTGCCTCAGTATGCAAAGAGACCACAAGGCTTCCAGCCAAGCGTAGGGTGTAAGGTAAGAAGGGATGCAGCCTGGTGGCATGCTCTGTAGAGAGGAAAGGGCATAATATTCTGGCAGAAGTATAGGTTCGTCTAAATTGTTAACGTGGTGTCATGTCATTTATAGACCTCTCAAAGTCTTTCTTGTCACTGCCTGCTATAGGTGATGAGACTTCCTTCTTGTACTGCCTGCTAAAGGTAACAGTGGTTCCTTTCTGCTTTCTGTTAATCCAGGTTCCTGCAGCCTGTAAGTAACAAAGCATTACTTTGTGACAAAATTAATGTAGTTTATTTTGAATGGCCAGTGTGTTTTGGAAGAATGAAATCCCCTTACCACATAGTCCATACTGGAAACCCTAGCACTTTCAACCCCTATGTATATTGTATGATCTTTTACCTGTCAGTGGAAAGGAAACGTTTGACAAGGTCAAAGATGAAGTATGGCCAGTTTGTAGTAAAATCTTGTTACGCAATATTTAGCCATTTGTTTGATCTTATTGAAAGTTAATGAATTCTCATCTAACTACTTGGAAATGGTATTAATATGCAGATCAGCAACAAAATGCTAATAAAGTGTTCACTTTAAGACTTGTTATTTTTGGTCTTCATTGTGATCTGCCTTTATCAGTGCTTTCTTCTAATATTTTTTTTTTTCCTCTTAAACTGCTAATGAGCAGAAACTGAAGCATTGTTTTTCACTAATGTTTTTTTGATGTCCACCATCACTAGTTTATCTAATGAAGTGATTAGTAGGAAAACAGCTAAAATTCTGGTGCAGGGACATGAATTAGAATAGCAAATAAACTATTAAGGTAAGTAGCAGTTCACACCTCTAAATTCTTGTGTTTAAGCTTGTTCATATTGCATGAAGTCATCCATGTCAGTTACCTGATACGGGGTTAAAGGATTACCTACAAGATGTAGAAAGAAAGTCTTTTAAAAGGTGGTTTTGCTTGGTTTTTTTGTTGGGTTGGTAGAAATGTAATAGACCAGTGAGACACACAGTGTCAAAAGTATTGGAGGGAGACTTATATTTTAATTCTTCTGGAATTTACTGTGGAAATAGGTGATCATGGCAATATTGGAACACCTACTGTGGTTGCTAGTACTGTAGCATTAGTTGCCAATAAGAATACTTTTTTAATTAACAGGGTAAATTTTCCATGTACCCTTTGGTGAAAAGGCAGTGCTGTGCATTAATAGGCTAGTTCAAGCCATTTTCAGTTTTCTATAAAGAAAATCCTTCCAGTATTTTGCTATCCTATACCCTGCAATAATGTTTTGACAATAATTTGTCTTTTGGGTAGATTAGTTACCACTTTTATTGCTAAAAATTCTCAGAAGTTTCTGTGCAGACACATTCTTCAGAAAGCAGCATCTACTTTTTTATTAAAAAGAAAATTCTAATATGTTAATATCTTAGGACTTACAAATTAATTACCATGATACTTATAGTCTTCTCTGTATTTTTAAGTAATTGATAAGAGTAAGTGAATTGAGAAGTGGAATCTGGGTTGTATCTTGAGAGGGTGAAAGAGATGGAATGTTTGAGGGTTTTTTTGTGGAGTGGTTTGGGGGTTTTTTTTTGGATGATATCCAGTTGATGTTGGTGGGTTATGAAGGATTAAGCAATATATATGGAATGTCTGGTTTGTGCAAGGAGGATGTTTGGATTTGGGAGGGAATTTTTTTGTTTATTTGAAAAGTCGATATGTTTGTCTCCTATTAGATTCTTATATTATTCCCCTGGCCTGAGACTGTGTTATCAATTGTTTTAATAGAGAAGTTGGTGACTCACAGAAAGGGTTTGATACTTAGTATGATTCAGGACGTGTAGGAAGCAAATGCTCTCGTGATGGACTACATAAAACTCAATTAAAACTTGTGAACAGGTTATTGATAGTATATAAAGGCTTCATTAGGCACTTCATAGAATAGAACGGGAAAGGTGATTTCTGTACTCTGATAGTTTTTGACACCGTTTACTAGTCTGAGGACCTCTATATGTGCTTTGACATAAAATGCTGTGGTGCAAGTCAAGGCAGACATTTGATCTTCTCCTGTGTTTAATTTTTTATTGTCTTTTAAAGTAACAGTTCTGAAAAATGCTAAAAGCTGCTGCTACCCAGAGAATATTTGGGAAGGAAGAAAACAAGTTTATGGCTATATGCTATCAATACCAAAAAAGGTACCGTAAAATGAATGACTCATAAAGACAAAAATAATCAAGGGGTAGGGAGTGATGTCTGAATACAGGTTAACATATATCTGGATATAGTAATGAAACACATAGTTTAAAAAAGAAAAGTTTTAAAAATGGAAGAGTGTGGGAATGTCTTATTGAAAATATAAAAGTAGTTTTGAAGCTGTGAGTTTCAGAGAGAGTAGGGAGAAAGGAAGGGAGAAATTAACAGTTGTATGAAGGAAAATTACTAGTAAATTAAAAAGTAGACAAGTCAGCAATTTTATGCTATTATATAAGAACCTTATTACCTATGTACTTTATTTCTGTTTTGGTTATAATAGCCTACTCATTAAAAAAAATCCCACTGCACTGTTTCATTTGCAATTTCTGTGCTTATTCAGTGAGAACAAGAATCAGAAGAGCTAGGAAAAAATCCACTTGTACAGCTAATGTTCACTGATAAGTTTTAGGCATAAATACATCATCAAATTAGCAGTGTGCTCTAATAATAATAGTTATTTTAAAAGAGACAATAGAAACAAACATGCATATGTATTTTAATTGAAAAATGTCAATGTATTTAATAAGATTTTTTTCTTTGTGTATTATCATTAAGTTCTTTCTGGATTAACATCAGTCTAACTGAAGAACAAGATATATTACATTATTTTTAATATTTGACTTCTAGAAAATTATATATTCAGTGGTTTTGGGTAGAGAGTTTTATATTTGTTCCAGTTTAGCTCATGTCTCCTTTAAGCTTTATGGTCCCTGGCAGAAATTAGTGGAATCTCTTTCTTCTTCAGTTGGTTACTGTTACGAGTGCCTGCTTTCTCCAAGAGCCTGATTTTAAGTATTAGAAAGCAAGATCAGAACCCTGAACTTGAGGAGAGCAGACTCTGGCCTCATCAGGGATTTGCTTGGATGAGTGCCATGGTGTAAGGTCGTGGAGGGGTGTAGGAAAGCTGGTTGATACTCAGGGATCATGTCCTCCATGCTCAAGAGTGTCCCATCCCAACAAGTAAGGAGGCAGGCAAAAATGCCAGCACCCCTGCATGGAACTCGGGAGGCTGTGCCTGACCATAACAAAACACTTTTTCCCTGTGTGGCTGACACACAGTGTCAGGCACAAGTTATCCAGAGAGACTGTGGAGTCCCCTTCCTTGGAGATACTCAAGAGCTGTCTGGATGTGGTCCTGGGCAACTGGCTCCAGATGGCCCTGTTTGTGCAGGCAGGGATTTGACTTAATAATTTTTTTATAAACATACTGATCCTGTATGCTACATTTATTTATATATATTAAAAAAAAAAAAAGTGAGGGGGTAATAGTCAGGTCCTGAAGGGGTCTTTGGGGGGATCCTTTATACAAATGCACGTAGCATGGGAAACAAGCAGGAAGAACTAGAGATCTTTGTGCAGTTGCAGGGCCACGATCTCATTGTGATCACAGAGACGTGGTGGTACAGCCTGGATGACTGGCACGCTGTCATGGATGGCTATGTGCTTTTCAGGAAAGACAGGCTAGGGAGGCGAGGTGGAGGAGTTGCTCTTTATGTTAGGGAGCAGCTTGAATGTATTGAGCTCCACCTGGGGAATGATGACCCATCAGTCGAGTGCTTGTGGGTAAGAATCAAGGGTCACGCTAGTATGAGTGACACTGTTGTGGGTGTGTGCTATAGGCCCCCTGATCAAGAGGAGCGGGTTGATAGTGCTTTCTATGAGCAGCTAGAAGTAGCCTCGAGATCCCAGGCCCTGGTCCTTATGGGGGACTTCAACTACCCAGATATTTGCTGGGCAAGCAATACGGCCAGTCGTATGCAGTCCAGACAATTTCTGCAGTATGTTGAGGACAATTTCCTGCTACAGATGGTGCAGGAACCTACAAGGGTAGGGCGGGTGCTGGACCTTGTTCTTACTAACAAGGACGGGCTCATCAGGGAGGTGAAGGTTGGGGGCAGCTTAGGTCAAAGCGACCACAAAATGATCCAGTTCAAGATCCTGAGTGGAAGAAGCAAGCCAAAAAGCAGGATAGCTACCCTGAATTTTGGAAGAGCTAACTTTGATCTCTTCTGCAGCCTTTTAGGAGCTATCCCGTGGGCTACGCTGTTAGAAGGCAAGGGAGCCTGTGAGAGCTGGCTAGCATTTAAACAGCACTTCTTCCAAGCCCAGGATAGGTGCATCCCTTTGAGTAAGAAATCGGGAAAGAGAGGCAGAAGACCTGCATGGATGAGCAGGGAGCTAATGTGTAAACTCAAAGGGAAGCAGAGGGTTTGTGAACTATGGAAACTGGGTCTGTGCACCTGGGAGGAATATAGGGATGTTGTCAGGGCCTGTAGAGATGTGACTAGAAAGGCTAAAGCCTACTTGGAGATGAAACTGGCAAGGCATATAAAGGATAATAAAAAGAGTTTTTTCAGATACGTGAATAGTAAGAGGATGATCAGGGATCATGTAGGTCCCTTGATGAATGAGGCGGGTGTCCTGGTATCGGGTGATGATGAGAAGGTGGAAATACTGAATGCCTTCTTTGCCTCAGTCTTCACTCCAAAGGCCCCTCGGGACCCGCAGATCCTGGATGAAAGTAGGAGTGTTTGTGGAATGAAGAGCTTCCCTCTAGTTCAGGAGCGGCTCAAAGGGATTAATGCAAACAAATCCATGGGCCTGGATGGGATACATCCACGTGTGCTGAGGGAGCTGGCGGAAGTGATTGCAGAGCCGCTTGCTATCATCTTCGACAGCTCTTGGAGAACAGGAGAAGTACCTGAGGATTGGAGGATAGCCAATATCACTCCGGTCTTCAAAAAGGGCAAGAAGGAGGAACCTAACAATTATAGGCCAGTCAGCCTCACTTCTGTCCCTGGAAAGGTGATGGAACAGCTTGTTCTGGATGCCATTACCAAGCAACTGGAAGAGAAGAAGGTCATGAGGAGTAGTCAGCATGGATTCACCAAGGGGAGATCATACTTGACAAATCTCACAGCCTTCTATGATCTCATCACCAGCTGGGTGGATGGAGGGAGAGCAGTGGATGTCATCTACCTTGACTTCAGCAAGGCTTTCGATACTGTCTCCCATGACATCCTGATAGAAAAGCTGAGGGATCATGGGATAGATGAGTGGACAGTGAAGTGGGTTGAGAACTGGCTGTCGGACCGGGCTCAGAGGGTCGTGATCAGTGGAGCAGAATCTGACTGGAGGCCTGTGACTAGTGGTGTTCCCCAGGGCTCGGTGTTGGGTCCAGTCCTGTTTAATATCTTCATCGATGACCTTGATGAGGGAATAGCATCCACCCTCAGCAAGTACGCCGATGATACAAAGCTGGGAGGGGTGGCTGACACGCAGGAACACTGCGCTGCCATCCAGCGAGACCTGGACAGGCTGGAAAGCTGGGCAGGGAGAAACCAGATGAGGTTTAAAAAAAGCAAGTGTAAAGTCTTGCACCTGGGGAGGAATAACTGTCTGTATCAGTACAGGCTGGGGGATGACCTGCTGGAGAAGAGCTCTGTGGAGAAGGACCTGGGGGTCCTGGTTGATGACAGGTTGGCCATGAGCCAGCAGTGTGCCCTGGTGGCTAAGAGGGCCAATGGGATCCTGGGATGCATCAGGAAGAGTGTGGCCAGCAGGTCTAAGGAGGTGATCCTCCCCCTCTACTCTGCCCTGGTCAGGCCCCATCTGGAGTATTGTGTCCAGTTCTGGTCTCCCTGGTATAAAAAAGACAGGGATCTCCTAGAGAGAGTCCAGAGAAGGGCTACGAAGATGATTAAGGGCCTGGAACATCTCCCCTATGAGAAAAGGCTGAGTGAGCTGGGGCTGTTCAGTCTGGGGAAAAGAAGACTAAGGGGGGACCTAATTAATGTTTATAAATATCTTAAGTATGGGATGCAGGGGGAATTGGCCAACCCCTTTTCAGTCATCTGTGGAGACAGGACAAGGGGCAATGGCTGTAAATTGGAGCACAGGAAGTTCTGCACCAGCATGCGGAAGAACTTTTACACAGTGAGGGTGACAGAGCCCTGGGACAGGCTGCCCAGGGAGGTGGTGGAGTCTCCTTCTCTGGAGATATTCAAGACTCGTCTGGACGCCTATCTGTGCAATATGTGCTAGGGAGCTGCTTTGGCAGGGGGGTTGGACCCGATGATCTCTCGAGGTGTCTTCCAACCCCTACGATTCTGTGATTCTGTGGGATGTTCTTTGGTTGTTTCTTCTCAACACAAGCCGTCAGTATGCATTAGCAGCTCAGAAGGCCAACTGTGTCCTGGGCTGCATCAGGAACTGTGTGGCCGGCAGGTCAAGGGAGGTGATTCTGCCCCTCTACCCTGCTCTTGTGAGACCCCACCTGGAGGACTGTGACCAGCTCTGGGTTCTCCACTATGGGAAAGACACAGAACTCTGTAGGTTCAGAGGAGGGCCACAAGGACGGCTGGGGGCTGGGGCACCTTTCCTGTGAAAGCAGGCTGGGACAGTTGGTCCTGTTCTGCCTGGAGAAGAGGGAGACCTAATTGCAGCATACCAATACTTAAAGGGGCCCTGCAGGAAAGTGGGAGAAGGACTGTTCACCAGGGAATGTAGTGATAGGACAAAGAGCAGTGGCTTCAAGCTCAAAGAGGGTTGGTTTAGATTAGATGTGAGGAAGAAATTCTTCACTGTGAGGGTGGTGAGTCACTGGAACAGGTTGCCCAGAGAAGTTGTGATAGCCCCATCCCTGGAAGTGTTCAAGACCAGGTTGGATGAGGCTTAGGGTAGCCTGCTCTAGTAGAGGGTGCCCGGGCCTATGGTGGGGGGTTGGAGCTGAGTGATCTTTGATGCACCTTCCAGCCCAAACCATTCAATGATTCCCCCTAAGCTCTCAGTAAATACACAAGCAATATATGGCAAGCCACCAGTGGACTTTCACACAAACATACTTCAGGAAATTCAGAGAAGGAAACAACTCCCTAGTAGTTTAGAATGACTACCAAAAAAAGCACCTTTTCGCCTGCAAGCTTTGAGAGGTATATTTTTCGTTAAACCACAACCAACTCTATTCTATAAATATTGTAAAGTGTCCATTGGCCCTTCCTAAGTATGCTTAACTCTCTACAAATATATTAGCTGTGTCCTGGGCTGCACGTTTTTCAGGAAAAAAAGGATAAAAAGAAAAAAAAAATTGAGGTAGTGGAAAAAGGATAGATACATGATATGGAAAGAGAGAGGAATTAGCAGTGGTGCAGCGCTTAATTCAAGGTTGGATCTGACTCTGTCTGGGCACTTCTTTTCATTGCAAGAGAGGGCCTGTGGAGGCGAATCATTCCTAATATTCATTGTGTTTATATCAGTATCTGCCTGGGAACAATTTATCAAAAAAAAACCCAGTAGCAGAGACAGGATATCTCCACTGTCCCTGTTTTTGCTAATCCTGGTAGTGGGGTTGGAAAAGAAGGAAATAATCCAAACTTAAATTCTAAGAAAACTTGACAAATACATTAAAAAATACTTTTTCAAAAATACTGTTATTAATTATATAGGCAGAGGAGCTGACAGAGGTACCGCAGGAGGAGGCTGGCAGGGAGAAAAGAATTTTTTCTTGGAAAGGAAATTAATATGGGGCCATGACATTGTGGGGCATAACTAAATCATGAAGGGGAATTCATGCTGGAATTGCAGAGGGATTGTAGAAGCTGTCACAGTGTACAGCTCAGGCTGCCTAGTAAGGAAATTATTATCCCCCTTCTAAACTGTTACTTGTAATATGTGTGTGCAGCCGTGCCAGTGGATTCAAAAATGCTAATGAAGTTACAGGATTGAAAAGAGTGTGGTGAAAGCATATCAGTCTTCCCTCACGTGCTTAAAGTTACCGTAATTACCAAGTAATAAAACTGTCAAGATTTGGGGACACTGAGCACATCTGATTTTTCCCAGCATCCCTATTAGTCACTGTGTATGCCAAACATTTCAAAGTACAATCATATCAAAAAGGTAAGTAGTGGGGAGGAGTTGTGTAGTGTTACTTATTTAAATGGAGTAGCCTCTCACCTGCATGTCCACATGAGCCTTACAGCAGATTTGTACAAAGAATTACTCTTCTTTTCATTTTTGAAAGACAGCAGAGAGTTTTGTTATTTCTTTTATAGTGTTCTGGAGGTATTCTTGCTTGTTCATCATGATGGTGTTGAAGACTGCAAGAACAGTTTCTCTAGTTAAAGGAAGGACTTGGTTTTCTATCTTGCTATTGACTGGTGGCAGATGCAAGAATGTAACACTGAGATTCAAAGGCAGCCAGCGTCATGGCTACCTGTTTTTCCTGGACTTGGTGCTGCTCTTACTGGTGCTGCATGTGTCCTACCTGATGCTGTGATGACCTCTGTGTCCTAAATCTGCAGAAAAATAAATTTAAACAGGTTTGTTTTCTGCCAGTTTAACATACAAGAACAGTTCAGTAGAGGGCCAAATGAGTATTGGCACTAGTCGGTAAGAAAAGGTGGAAAGACACAGTTGAAAGAAGATGGGAGGGAGCAACTGTAGCTGTCAGAAATTACATTGGTTTATGTAATAAGCTATAGAACACAAGCCTAAAAAATGACATATGCATGTCAGGTAGGGTACTGTTCCTTATCCTTCTACCAGTTGAGAGATTGTAATTATAATTAGATCCAGTTATTCATAAATTATACTATATTATACAAGGCCAAAACTTAAAACTGACAGTGAGCAGGCTTGTCTTTTTATTGATGCAAAGCTTTCTTGGCTCTAATGTACCATAAATATACAGTATGTAAGAACATTGTTTTTCCATACAGTCGTCCTTTTGGTATGGATGTGGACAGAGGTTAATGAGTTAGCTGTACATTTAGGATAGATTTTACCTTTCTCATCTAATAAGTATTTCTAATAAGAGGTTAAGGGACGTTATGTTCCTGCAGTGCAGTACTTGGATCAGCATTGTTACACTTGCTTATTGCTGAATATTCATGAATATGCAGTTGGTATGCATATATATGTAAAAAGGAGGAAAATTGGAATAAAATCTGGGCAATTACAGTGTTCCACAAATTTCAGGGTTCTGACATCTGTGGTAAATTGTGTATGATTATATTGAATCAGGCGTTGCTTCTGAATCTCTTCTACATATCTCTCGGTCTTAATTCTGGCATCTCCATACCTATCTCGTGATCTGTTCATACGAATCAGCCAGGTAGGAGCAGAACAGAAGCACAGAGCTGTCAAATGGGAATTTAAGTTAGGTGGCTTTTTTTAGGTTGTTTCAAATGAAAGAAAGGTAAGGAGGGGCAAAGAAAAGATGCATAATGTTGGGATTGACACTGTATTTGACAAATAAGGATATGTGTGATAAAGTGCCCATACAACAGTGCAAAGCAAATATTAAATAAGTCACAAGGCATAAGTCCAGCTTTTCAGGTAAGTAACAGTAACCAGCAAATGAAGAGTTATGGCTCTGACTGCCCACAGTGTGCTGACAACCATGCATTCATGTTCTGTCTTTGAACCATTCTGAAAAGGAGCTGCATACCTCTGCCACAGTGTGATGTTTCACCCACTTAACACAAAGGATGGCACATCTGCTGAGCTTTTACATCCTCTTCAATTTTACACGTGCAATGCAATATAACTTTGTTATCCATCCATATGTCAGAACCTCATATCTTCCTCATAATCAAAATCTCTTGAAATGCAAGAGTGTTCCTGTCACCTGCTTAGGTGATCATCAGTGGTTGAAACCTACACCTGTAGCACAAGGAATCTTTCTCTTTTCCTTGGACTTATTCTGGTTTAGTCAGAGATGTTGCCCCTTCGTTGAAAGGGGCTGTTCATTCCTAGTTAACCATCACAATCACAACTCTCAAACTGTTCCAACCAAACCGTCCACCATTTTTGGTTTAGCAACAGTAAATCTCACCAGATAATTCCCATTGCCAAAGAAATTGCAATATTGCATATTGGGCATATATTTTGGCTCTTCATCTTTGTGTTCAAGAGGTTTTTTTGAACGCCTCATTACAATGCAGCTTTGTTTTATGAACCTTTGAACCTTTGGCCTCTTTTCTTACTGAGTTAAAAGGAACCAAAGTTAGATTTTGGTTAGGCCAGCTGAGGATAGGATTTTACAAGTAGAACTTGGGGGTGACACTCAATGATCTCTGCATGTCCCTTCCAACCTCTACAATTCTGTGAACTACACATCCCTTTAGAGATGAGTTTGCAATTTGACATTCTAAGGAGAGGGATGGCAAAAAAATGTGGAAATAAGATGGAGGAAGAAGACAGTGGCATATGTAGTAAAGAAAAACATATTGAACATATAACTTGTTATATACTTATCTTCCTATTCATTCCAATAATTGAAAACTAGGTCCATATCCAAAAAGTTGTTAGGATTCCGTGGCCTCTGCTGTAGGGAATATAAATGTACTTTGGGTGTTTGTAGCCTTAAATTTAACATAAGAAATTTTAGAAGGTAGTATCTTAAATAGTATTTATGCAGTAATTAGTCTTATCAGATCTTGCTATTTGCATCTAATAATCAGCTTTTAAGAGTGCTGACAGATCACAAATTTTTCTGAAGTCAGTGTGAGCTCTTAGCATTCAGAGTATCTTTAACAGTGGCCAATAATAGCCTTGGTTGCTAGCATTCACCGGGAGAATGTATTACATTGACCTGGGATTTTCAGTTTCCATCAAATACTGACAGAAATGACTGATGTACAGCTTCTAACAGTGCAGCACTTTCCTACTGCTCTTCATTACTGTTGTATCAATTCTGGCTCTTCTGAGCTGGTTTTGATTTTGTAACTTGAAGCCCTAATATTTTGACTCTGGCAGGTAGTTTATGGAAGATAAATCAATGAGCTATAGTTATGTTTTCTTGCTGTCTTCAGGCATTCAGCAATGGCTAATCTCTTCTATCCCGTTTTATGAAATCCAAGTTTACTGAGTTAAAGTTGGAAAAGCACCCTGTGATTTGAATGTATCTTTCTCCTGTACTTAGTCTTTGGACATTAAATGTAACTGTAGCATCCAGGATTCTTGGATTGAGTTACCACTCAATCTCCTTAGTGAAAATCTTAATTTCATCTATGGGATTGATTTATTTCACAATCAGTCACGCAATGTTTTCCTTTACTTTCTCTATTCTGAAAAATAATTCTGCCTCTCAGCAATATAAGAAATAAATAATATTTTCTGACATTGCAGTTACTGGTCTTTCAGTTCCTGTTAGTAGTTATTCCAAATGGTTAAAGAATCAGTTTATGTTCTTTACAAAATGATAGGTATTTAGCTGAAGTATATAGAAATTCAGACAGTAATACAAAATCAATCCTCTGTAAGGTTATTTAAGGTAATGATAAAGTGATAAGTTAATTTCACAGTGATTAAGAGACAACGCAGTTGGGGTTCCCAATTAGACTTTGATCTAAGGATATTTCTCTCTACACTTGATGAGCAAGAAAGAGATGAGAATTAATGGTAAAACATGAGGTTTTGAGCAGCTGGGGTCCAGGTTCTGTGTTTTATTATGAGAGGTGATATAAATCAAGATTTTAAAATTAACTGGATACATATAATTTGATTTCTTTTAAGTTTATTGATTTCAAATTGACATCTGAAATATCCTCTGCTATTGAGAATAACTGAAAAGAACAGTTAGATGTAATTTTAAAAAAAATCAAACCAAAACCAAAAACTCAGTGTTCTGAGTGGTGGGTGGAAACGCAGTGGTGGGTGGAAAGATAGTTCTCATTGTTGCATGTTGATAGTCTAACTTTGTGAACAGAGAAGGAGGGATAGTAGACCAAGGCTATGGCTTGTTTTCTCTTTCTCTCACACTCCCACCCACCTCTCCCAGTATGGCAATACCAAACGCATTGTAGCTCCTGAGGAGAAGAGGACCTCTGTGTTAGTGACAGTTTCTCCAGAGAGAGTATGAGTCCTAGCATGCCTGCCACAAACCACTTCCCCCTGCTAGAGCCGTAGGTTCGAATGCTGGAACTTGGCAGAATCCAGTCTGTTGAAAAGGCTAAAAAAATCTGTTGTTAATGTATATCCTATTGTTTTGTTTGTGTTAATATAGGTAAGATAAAGTAATACTAATGAATGTTAAAGAGACCATATATCAAGAATTCTAGTGTGGCCTGAAAATCATGAGTTGTCCTGACAGAGCATGATTAGGGATGAATGTAAAGTACAAGCACAGGAATATGTGAATAAAATCAGTGACTAATGAATCAAATAAGTTTCAATTTACAAACCACAAGAAAAGAATCAATTAAAGGGTCCAAAAATCTAAGTAAGAGGAGATGCAAAGGGATAGGTCCGTCACATAGATCTGTTACTTAATAAGAAAGGGCAACAAGTAACAGATTTTCTAAGACTGATTCTTTACTTCATACTTTATAAAAGAGATATATTGTGACCTGCTACTTTATAAAATTAATCTTAGACGGGAAATAAGAGTGGAACGAAAGCACAGAAAGAATAGCCTAAGGAATCTTAATATAGATGTGCTCAAGTGGCAAATCCTAATAAAATTCATCCTAGAATGATTGAGGAATTAGGCACTGCTGATTTTATTTATTTATTTAATGTCCCAGAGGGTGCAAATAGCCCATGAAATAGGTTTGTGGGGGTGAAAAGATGTTGTCTTTTTTTTTTTCTTTTTTTTTTCTTTAGGGATGTGTTGAAACTCTCAGTTTTGATTCCAAATACAGATTCAGGAGTAAATAACGATGAATTTATATCTAAAAATAGGCAGAGGAGAGACTGTAAAACAGCCAGTATGGTTTGACATGACCTGTTTGTAAGAAACCTCAGTCCGTTTCTCCTCTTAAAAAGGATGACAAGCTTAGGAAGAGGAAAACTTTGAAGTTCAATACAGCTTGATTTTTTGATAGTCTTTTCCCTGTGCAAGCAAGCTAGTGAAACACAATATCAATACGATCTCCATTAGATGCTGATAATATCAGCATCAAGTTGAAAAATTGCCTTTACAGAGTAATTATCTGTAGTACCCTGTCAAGATGAAAAGGCATTAATGAGTTGGATGATGGAAGAAAACACACATGATGATACTAAACTGAAGAGGGGTTGAAAGTTTTGTGTGTTTTTTCTTTGTTTTGAACATGAGATCTGAAGTTTTGGATCATATCAGGCATGCAGTAGGAAAGTTTGTCTAGTTTGGCAAGCTATGTGAGTGTGCCCCCGTCTGTGTGCCCCCTCTTTTCCTCTTGAGTAGATGTAGGCAAAATGGAAGTTCTTCATTGTTAGTATTTTCTCTCGTGGAATGAAAACCATCTTTGTAATAAAGACGCTTCAGATTAAAGATGAGACAAAGATTATATGTAATCATTAGGGTGATAAAACACTGGAACAGACTACCTAGACAAAGTGTGGATTCAGCTTTCTTGGTAGTTAAACATCTGTCAAGATATTCTTGATTCCTCGTTTATGCTGAGTTAGGATTAGGTAGTCTCTTGTGGTCCATCCCATTGCTCAGTAAGTACAGTGTTCAGACTGCATGTTTTGGCTGCACAGAAGACATTATCTAAAATAGTTAAATCATGAGCTCAGTGAAGTTAATGGACGTGCTACTTCTTGCATCCTAAATACAGTTTTAAGTTAGAACAGTAAGGAACAAATTTTTTTACTTAATAAAATACATTTTTATTTGGCTTCCTGAACAGTGTTTTGAAAAATCATACTTAGCGATTTATTTTGAAGCTTTTGCATGTAAAATATGCCTGTCTGTCTTCGAAGAATTATGCTAGAAAAGCAGGGAATGCAGTTGCAGTAGCACTGAGACAAGAGAAACCTCTTGATTACTCATCCACAGTGGAATAGCCCTATGGAAAAAAATGGCACCCTAGAGGTTACTTGGATTTGTATATTTCTGCAGGCAAAGTTTACAGACCTGTAAATTTAAATGTAGAATTTTTGTGGACAGAATGCATTGACAAATATGCCTGATGGTAATACATCTCATACTGATAGTCCCAGAACAGGTCAATAATAATGCTTATATTGATAGCAGCAGTGCAGGAGATATTACTTGGTATTATAGCTAAAATCCATGTTATCCCCTTAATCATAATTACATTAATATTGGCAGGCTGTTGACAATACTCCCATTACTATTGATAGATTTCTGTCAATAACATGTTTCCAAATAAAATATATTCATTCATAATTTGCACAATGCTCAATAACAGCACTAACATATACCAGAAGAATTTTCTTTTTCCCTGGTGATATACATTTTTTTTTTTTTGGTTGCACAGCATGCTGCACAAGTGGGATTGTTCATTTGTTTAGTTTAAAAAACCAAAACAACAAAACAGACAAGCTATAGATTAGTTAGGAAAAAAATGTTCATAAGTGTTGTTTTTTTTTTTTTCCTGGGAGGCAATTTTTAATTATTTTAATTATTTTTTTTTCTATGCAATATCTGTGCCTTTCAAGTCTTTAGTGCTTTGTCTTAAAATGTGTTCCTGTAACAACTTAATCATACATGGAGTTTAGTATGTATCTTCACCTGATTATTGAATGTTCAGTTCTCATCATATAAGCTAAGCATGATGGCAGGATCCTTAGATGATCACTGATGTTTTTCTCTTTCATTACTGGGTCTGCAATTCTGAGTTCTTAATAATTAAAAATAAATACATTTTAAAAAAACCTAAAAAAACCTATATGAGTGAGGACATGACAAAGGAAATTTAATGCAGAAAAATGGAGGGAAAACAACATTTTCTTTATACTCTGTGTAGGTCAGCAGAATGTGGAATGCAGAAATAACATTAAAAAGTACAAGTTAAATGTCTTGATACTTGCAGACTCTGTTTATTATCCCTATGTAAACCAGAATGTTTCACATCTATTCCAACTCTAGGACCACTTTTTGTAAAAACAGCACAAACTGAAAAATCTAACAAATCCTGAAATAATTTTGTACAAAGGAAGTAATTTTAAAAGGGAAAACTTTTTTATTGTAATTTTTTTTATTATCACTTGAAAAAATGGACACCACATGCATGTGTACATACATAAAATATAATGCCAATTCCTTGCTGTAGTAAAAAAGAGATTAGAATTGAGGTGTCTTCTCTCAAACTGGATAACAGCAACTGTTTCTCTATCAGGACATTTGCAGATATTTTTCATAGGAAAATACAGATTTCAAACTTTTTAATGTTTGTCTGTGGGAAGTACTTATCTACTCTGTAAGCACAGTAAAACCTTAAATCAGTTCAGAAGTAAGCATAGTGTATAGCAGAACACTTCAGCCTGTACATAACAGTACACACACTGAAATGTTCTTAAGCATTAAAATCAAAGCTGTATGGATATAATCTTTAAGTAACTTGCAGGATCCAGTTAACAGCCATGGCCTGCAGGAAATTTTCAGTGTTCTTGGCAACAAAGAACTTCAGAACATTCCTCAGTTTTACTGGGTAAATTGAGAATGTTTACCTAATTGTTCATCAAAAAGAAATATTTGCTTACATAGAAATATTATAAGCATAATTTAAAAGATTCTGAAGGGGCATGTTTTTATTATTAGTTGCTTATGTTTTTATCTGATATTCTTCATTTTCCGTATAGTTTGTATAGAAGTTACTTCAAAGTTGAATCTGCTAGTTGGCAATTCAGGAAGAGAAATTAAATATGTCATAGTTAAACAGTATATGTGGTGGTGTTTCTAATTTTTTTTTAAGGAAGGACACTTGTTAGATTTTGCAAAATTCTGAAGAATTGTTGGAAGAGTGTCTGAAGAGTGGTTGGACTTTTTAGTTCAAAAATGGCTCCCATTCTCTGTATACAAAGTTCGAACCCGCACTGACAGGTTCACTGAAGTTATTTCCTTCAAACAAAGTTCTATAAAGGATAGTGGATGTGAAGAAAAAAAAAAAAATATAGTCACAAATCAATTATTCCATAACAAGGCATGCAAAAATTTTTGGGAAGGTAAAGCTTCAAGTTCCGGGGAGGTTCTTTTGACATCTAGTCCATCTTCCTGTGAAAATTTGGGATAAATTCAATGCTAGAACAGGTAGCTTTGGGCATCATTTGGTCAAGTTTTAAGAATCTCCAGGGATGCAGATTGCACAGTCTCTCTAGACAAACTGTTCCATTTTCCTTATGTCCAGTTGAAATTTCTCATGTAGCAACTTAAAACCAGTTGCCTCCCTTTCTTTCACTGCATCTCACAGAAAGGTTTGACTTAATATTTTCTGTAGCCTTTAGATAGTGGAAGATTGCAACTAGATCACTTATTAGTTGACTTACCTTCAAGTTGAACAATCTGAGTTCCTTCAAGCAGTCCTCATGTGTCAGGTGTTGGGGCTCCCTGGTGATCTGGCTGCTGGACTTTCAGTTTGTTGACATTGCTTTTGTATTATTGATAGAAAAGAGGCAAAAGTGGACATGGTTTCACAGATGTAGTCTTGCCAATGCCAAGGAGAGGGGAATAAGCACATCCATCAGTCCGCTAGCTATGTGTGTGCTAAAGCACTCCGGTAGTTGTTGTTACTGCAAGGATGCACTGATGACTTGTGCTCAGCTTGCTGCCTGCCAGAATCGCCAAGTCCTCCTTCACAAAGCAGTTATGCAGTCAGTCAGCTCCCAGCCTAAAGTGATCCATGGGTTTTCTTCTGTGTTTCATAATGCTGTGTGTTTGACACATTTTCCTTGAACTTCAGCAGGTTCTTGATGACCTATTCCTCACTTGCTGAGGTTTCTTTAGGTAGTCCAGATATACTGCACTGTGCAGCTGCTTGCTTGCTTCTCCACCCCCCCGCCCCCCTACAGTGGGGAGTAGCAGGGGGAAAGGAAAGGGAAGTGTGAAAACAAATGGAAACCTTGTGAGTTGGGAAGACAGTTTACCGGGACAGCAAAGGGAAGGAGAAATAACAATAACAGGACTTCATAGCAAAATATACAAAACTGGTAATACACAATGCAGTTTCTCACAGAATTGCACAGCTCAGACTGTACAGCTCAGAGCTGTCCCAAAGCCAGACCATCCCCAAACCACACATCCTGCAGCCATGCTCTCCTCCCCCACCAGCCCCCACTTTATGCTTAGTGTGACATCACTGGTGTGGAATACCCCCTTTTGTTAGTTTTGGTAACATCAGTGTCTTATCAGCATTGCTCTCATCTGAAATCCCAAATGCAGCACTACACCAGCTACTAGAAAGAAAATTATCCTAACCAAACCCAGGATACCTTGGGAGGAGATGCGGGGGTGTGGTAGGAAATCCACACAGATTTAGTCCACCTTATTTATGTGAAATCTACTATGGCAATTTCTTATAGCACCTGGATAGTGAAAGACAGCAGGAAAAAATGACTGAACTGATGTTGGAATATAGTCTGTAGTTGATGTATTAAGGAAGCTGCTTGCTAGCATGTCCTTTTTGAATAACATTAGGATTTTGAAAGGACATCAGGAGTCATAAAGAACACTAGTAGGAGGGTAACTGAAATGAGTAGAATAGTAAAGCGAGTATAAGGGACTCTGAGGTGTTACCAGAAGTGATGACACTACACTTTTAGCAGTTACAAATGAATAGCATTAAACTGTGGTGGCAAGTTCCAGTGCAGGCAGTTATCAGAGGCTGTGGTTCCTCAAATGAGGAAGGTGAGGTAGGAAGATGAGAGGTAGGAGGATGGCTAGTCACTGGATCTGGAGATTTTTTTTTAAGTGATACAAAAGATGCAGTAGGTCTTGACTCAATCCTTTGATCACAAGGTTGAGGAGACAAGTCATTTGGATAATACTGGATAATGCTTTCCAACCACGCTTTCTGTGCTTTGGTGCTTACTACAGAAAAGACAGAAGTGGGAGTGATAAAGGCTTGGATTTACTGCCTTTGTATACCCTTGTATGCTGGCTTGTCAGGCCAGTGACGGTTGATGCAATGAACCCCATAGCTATTTGTCCAGAGAAGGTGGACTTATACTACCGTACTGCCTTATTTTGCTTACTGAGGAGGAAGGAGGAGTTCAAGAAACCGACTGGAGCTATTGTATGCCCTGTGTAGCCAGTCTTAGTTTAAGTGGAAACAACTGTTGTCCAGCATACATTATGAACAAAATCATATTTCCTGTTAGCTTTGTATCATATTTTCCATACAGACATGAGCAGCTATACATGTAGAAAGTGGTAGGAGTGCTACAAATAATGTTTTATTCTGGGTTTTAGAACTTTTGGTGCACTCTGTTTCAGCAAACAGTTACTGGTTTGGAAGAAGTTTTTTTTTCAGTGTTCTTAGCATCCATTCCTGTATAGCAACCATTCCTATATAGAAACCTATACAGTTTTTTATTATTTTTATTCAGAGCAGTCTTGTGTTATAGCAGCTTTTCCTCTTATAAAGAAGCCGTTGAAGTACCTCCTTCTGCACATTCTCCAGAAGGCTATTGACCCTAGCTTGTCTGTTATGCAAAGTATCTGATTTAGAAAGTGAAATAAGTATGTTGCATACTACGTGAAATATACCACTTCTAAGTCACTTGGGGTTTTTTGCATGGCTAAAAAGAACCACAAATCAGTTATCCTGCAGTTTTGCATTACTGAGGTCTTATCCCTATTTTGATCTTGAAATTTATTACATATATTTTCTTAGTCATAGAATCAAGGGTAGAATAACATTTAATTCAAACAATTTTTTAAAATATTTTTATTTTTCTCTCTAGTGCTTGAGCAAGAGGAGCATATATTTGTTGAAGCTGCTAGTATACATTAATCATCTTGCCAGGAAATTTGTTATATGACAAGTAGGACAATCCCACACCTGTCAGAAGACTAGAAAATACATGCAGGCTTCAGTGATGTGCTGTGTGATAATTTATGTCTCAATGCTGAATCTTTTTTTAGTCTCCTATAATGATTCTTTTCTAAACTAAATAAATCATTGCCTTTATTTAGCAAGTTTTTGCATTCCTACCTTAATTTTCATCTGTGTAATCCTTAAGTTTGTTAGTATTTCTAAGATTTGACTTTCAGCTACAGCTACTGAAGTATTCATATGACAATATTTTGTATCCACTCCTCTCTTCCCTTCTAGACTTTAGTTAGTATGTTCATTTCCCTACTTCATCATAAAACACCATATAGTTTTATAACTCTTGTTTCTGGTCTTCTGTTTTAAGTTCCAATTGAATACTAGTTATGCCCAGCATTTTTTTTTACATTTATTTATACAGTGAAATATTAAATCTTTGGGGTTTTCTAAATATCTGGAAGATGTTAAGCACTCCTCTGTAACCAAATGCAAATGATACTACTAGTGAGAAATAGCCCCATGTAGCTATTTTTTGAGATGAAATTTTATACTGTTCATTTAAAGCTTGTAGCATATTGATATAGCATTCTGGAGAAGCTTTTTTGTTATTTCTTGTTTACTCCTGGTATATGACACCTTTTTTAACTTTAATAAGAATAAAAGTAGGAAATGCTCCATTATATTAAAACATGTTTGTGTTTATTCCTAGAAAGTATTTTTGTGAAGAAATGGCCTCCAGCACTGGAAATGAAAAGAGTGTGAATCCTGTACTCAGAATAAGTCAGCTTGATGCTCTTGAACTAAACAAAGCCCTGGAACAACTAGTGTGGTCGCAGTTTACCAGCTGTTTTCATGGATTTAAACCAGGGGTGTTGGCTCATTTTGAACCAGAAGTAAAAGCATTTTTATGGCTTATACTGTGGAGGTTCACTGTCTATTCCAAGAATGCAACTGTGGGACAAGCTATTTTGAATATTCAATACAAAAATAACTTCTCTCAGACAGAGAAATACCAACCTCTGAGCAAACATCAGAAGTTATGGTATCTTGTTTTCACTGTTGGTGGAAGGTGGTTGGAAGAAAGATGTTATGATTTATTTAGCAATCGTCAACTGCAATCTTTCTGCAGAATTAAGAGTTATATTAACTTTGGAGCTGGACTTCTTAAACTTTGTGGACTTGTAAATTTTCTAATTTTTCTTCAGAAAGGAACATTTGCAACGCTTACAGAACGAATCCTAGGCATTAGGTCAGTTTTTTGTAAGCCTCCAAGTGTTCGCCAGGTAGGATTTGAATACATGAACAGGGAGCTCTTATGGCATGGCTTTGCTGAATTTCTGATATATCTGCTACCGCTTATTAACCTACAGAAACTAAAACTTAAAATGTCTTCTTGGTGTTTGCCTATTGCAAGTCTTTCCAGTAGTGAAAACACATTAGCAGCTCAGTGCAAGGAATGTTCGCTATGTGGGGAATGGCCTACCATGCCTCATACCATCGGCTGTTCACATGTTTTTTGTTACTACTGTATTAAAAGTAACTATTTATCTGATATGTATTTTACGTGTCCTAAATGTGGCTCAGAAGTACACAGTCTTCAGCCACTGAAATATAAAATTGAAATGACAGAATTGCATGCTTGATACAGGCTCGAGGTGTTTTTATGCTGTACATGAAATATGTTGCAGAGATTAATGAAAAAATTCAGAAATTATTGTAAAAAGTTTGAAGATGGTTTTGGAAACTCTAATTAGTTGTAACATAGGTCCAACTTTCCTTTTTGCCAATTGGCCACTTTCAAGGAAGGCAAAGGAAAGAGTTCACCATCTTTTCTATTCTTTAAGACTAATTGATCCCATCTTGGTACCATCTATGTTGTCAAGTCACTACTACCTAGATCTAGAGGCTGTCAGCCTGCCACCTCCTAACTGCATGCTATATATTCCCCTCAAACAGAGAAGGTGCCTGGTAAGCTTTTACCCATTTTGTGGATTTTCTCAAGCTTGTTGGAAAAGCTTCTGTCCATTACCCATTTAGGTAGTAGATGGATTTAGTGGGAAAGTCATCCTTGTTGTGCCTAAAGAATAATTTTAAATTTGACTATCTGAAATTTGAATTTCCAGTGTGATGTTCCACTGCAAAAAGAAAAGGTGTAAGATAAATTGTCATCTAAGGAGATATTAATAATTTTCATCATCTTCAGCCACCATAACAGGACATACTCTAACTCAGAACTGGCTTCTTGTTAATAGACCGTAAGCTTTAAGTGATCCATCTGGTAGCAGGTAAATACTCCATAGTTAACATGTGCATGCAGGACATATAACCGCTTCCTGTGCAAATACAGTGCACCTTCTAGACCTTCAAGAGATGATCAAACTCAAGTTCTTGCTCAGCTATATGTGTGCAATCTTCAGTGACATATCTATGACCACCTCCCACTTCTTCCTTATAAAGCTGTGCTTTGTTTTTGTTGTATGGGTTGGGGTTTTTTTTTGCCAAAATTGCAGTTCTTTTTGAACAGAAAGTCTTACCTAGAAGTGTCTCGTTAACACAAAAATACATTGCATGCTTTTTTGGCTCTTAAATTCTCAAAAACTTATAGAGTAAATTGAATAAATAACTTCATGATGGCTGTGTTCTTCATTGACTGTCATCAATAGTCAGTCCCAAAAATAGTATGGTACCAACTTATCCATTATCTTTGATCTACTTTTATGAAATGGTTTATTGCATACTTCAGTGTCTGATTAAAACAACCCACCAGCCGATTTGTTTGAACTTCTTAAATTCTGTGTTTTGATCTTTAGAGTGACACACAACGCTTTCATCTGATGCAATTAAATATAGTTAGTAGGTTCGTAAGTATCTTTGGACAGCCTAAAACTTCATTAATTCTGCTACTGTTTTGTGAGTCAACAGAGACTTCAGAGCAACTGCTTCGAGGTACCATGCCTCAGTATATTATTTGCCATCAGATGTCTATATCAGCCACCTGCCAAATTTCTTTTATTTGCAGTTGCTGTTTGAACCAGTGCCTGTCTTTATTAGAAGTATCAAAACTGGCAAGTCTTGTCGCAGAAGATCCTGGAATCACTTGCTGATCCTGAAGTGATTCTGTGTGAATTGTCTCCCCACATCACTTAATAGCTCTTCACAAAGAAATGTAAACAACCCTGACTGTGACATGGTCTAATGTCTCCAGAAAGGCTCATCAGGGTTTCTACTACCTCTTTTTTTAGTAATAAAGATTTGTACACAGCCAAATTTCAGCATTCATAATCATAGCAGAGCTTGTTTTACTGTGGACTCTTCATTCCTTCTGAACCAGACTCTACCAGGTGTCATGTTCTCATCTAGAAGCTATCTTCTTTCCTATTTAGAAATGTTCTTTTTCCAGAATGTTTAAATAATGTTACTTTCCTTTTTCATTCAACCTCTCCCTGTCCTGCTGTTTGATTTAGGTAAGTTGTATTCATTTACTGAAGTTTGTTTTGTCTCTTGCACCTTCATGGGGGTGAAATCTTAGTAAAATGTGTATTCTTGTCTTTCATCCCTATTTCATCCCAGTATCAGTACAAAACCTGTTTCCTGAAGTTATGCCCCTCTGTGGTACATCTGTTGTCTTCTGGCTGTGCTATACTGCAGTTCACTTCCCTGGTTTTCTGGAGCTGCAGTTTTGATACTTGTGATTTCTCATTATACCAAAGCATTGCTCTACTGTTGTAGTACTTTATTGTCATTATATTAGGTTTGTAGCCCATAGCACTGACTTAAGTTTGGAAAGTCCATGTCTTAATGGCACAAATAAACAGTTTCCATTACCCCAAGATCCTGGATCCTAGGGCGTAGCTTTAATTCTTTTATTTTCCATGCAAGTAAGCTGGTACCATGCATCTTGCAGAAATGGACGGTTTGGGAAGAGTGATTCCTTTCTTTTTGAAACCTTTGCTCAGTTGTTGTCACATTTCAGATTGGTGACCTCAAGGTTTCAACTTGCATATTGAAAAACTACTTGCTACCAGGTTAGAGTTTTAGGACTCCAAACTCAGTATTCAGCAACCTTACAGCACTATAAAATTAATAAAAATACCTTTTCTACAATGTAATACTGATTTGTTGTGTCATGTGATATATAAACTGCAGAAAAGTGACTGTAAGATATTACAGAAAAAATATTTGTAGATTAATCAAAGGATATTTCATTTTACCTACTCCTTGCATTGATAATTTGTCCTCATAAGCATATTATTTTCCCATTAAAAACTTACTGTAACAAATGACTAAGATACCTCTGGTGATGCTTCCTGAAGTAGGGGGAATAAAATTTGTTTTGTAATGTTAATCTCTTCAGTCATTTTCTCTAAACAAAAGGTTTTTCATGTTCAGCTGCCATGATAATGTACTTCTGAGCAGTCATATGTGCATCAGTGGAAAGGATAAATGCCTAGAATTTAAGAAAGCCAAAGGACCAAAACTCTTACTCATTCCTGGGTAGGAGTTACAGCCCTGTATTATCTGTATTACCAGTTCCGCTTGTTTTCGGTCGTGTCTGTGTACTGCGTGAACATTTTCTTTGTACAAAAAAGTTAAAATAAAAAAAGCCATAATAGGAACATACAAACTAATTAACATATTGGAAAACTTTTAGTATTTTCATTTGAATTAGAACTACCAGTTGTCATAAGGTGTGTTTGGGACAGCGGGGTGGATTTGGAGGCATTTAGATGAAAGAAGTCAGAGAATGTCAAACCCACCACCACTCCATCAAGAGAGTTTTGTTTAATCATTGTTATGGAAAATTTAAAAGAAATGTCAGGGATGGTATCTGATTTCTGCATTACCTGGAATCATTCTTTGTTTTTCCCTAAATGTGAGATGTGAGGGGTGAGGATGATCTGGACAAAATGGTGAAAAGCAGATGTTAAGGAAGAGGAAAGAAAAATATTTCTTAAACACAATCCAGTTAATGTTATTTGAGAATATTATGGCGGTTGTTACTTGGAATGTATCATTCTTATGAAAATCAAGGTCACAAATAAAAGATACTTTTTAACAGGAGATTCTGAATTTTGCCTTTTTCCTAAGAGACTTTTTTTTTACAATGCCTATTCAGTGGTTTGGCAGTCATGATTTCATACTTCAGTGTTCATAAGACTAAAATGCAAAGTGGAAAACTAGTTTATAGTCACAGTTCCTTTTAAAAGTTTCTTCAATTTTGGGTTCCAAAGCAAATTATTTTTTAATATTTTTCCTTTTGAGCAGACTACTCATAGCAATACCTTGTCAACTGTTAACACTTGCTGTGTATGCAAGGAAGCTGGCTGGGCTGGTACCAAGAGGAGAACGTTGTGGCATTACTGGGCACACAGGACAGGGCCACGTGGTTACTGCCATGACAAGATATTAAAGCTGATGGTCATTTACTTCTAACTAAAAAAAAATATGGTGTCCTGGACTACTGCAAGTCACAGTGCCTACAGCCAAAACACCAGGCAGCAGTTTCAAAATGAGGCTTCATACCTTATGAATGTCAACAACTTGAACCTTCCCAGGAAAACTTATTAGAATTGGTCAAGGAGATTACAACTGCCTGCCTTCACCCTCCCAAGAGGGTTTTCCATGTTGTCACCATCATAACATCAACCTAAATTGCTACTGCAGTCATGGTAGTTTCCATGGTTCCAAGGCAAGGTCTGACACAAGCCTGGCGAGGTGCCCAAATAGATGGCATTCCAACAAAAGGCATTTGGGGGAGGATCCCTCTCAGGCTGGGACACTGGGAGCAGGTGACTGCACAGACATACAGAAATACTTGTAGGGCCTCTGTTAAAGCCGAGCAGTGATCGTTTCCATTCCCTGGAGCACACCTGGGGTTTTGTACCTCTGTTCAAACTGTCTGTTTGCTGCACATGGAATGCAGACCTATTTCAGATAGTTGCGCAATGCCAAGTACAGGTAGTTCCAGATCTTGCAGGCAGTTTTTAATAAGTAAAAAAACCTCTCTATTTGCATAACGCTCTGAGTCTACTTAGAGAGTGGACCGGTGCAAAGTATGGTAAAGGTGGCTAGTGTGCTACCATTCATCTCAAAGGAACTGGTCTACTGTCCAGGAGATGTTTCAGGGAACAGAAGGTGGTCTCTGCTCTGCATTATGCTGTATTGGAAGAGCTGTAACTGAGAACTAATCATAGCATGTTGGAATAGCCTGGGAGAGGGACTGACTGACTTCTGCCATTTTTCTTGTCCATAAACCCCTGGGACTGCCAGGCTTGATTAAACTGGCTGAAGTGTACTGTTGTGTCCCCTTGCCGATTGCTGGCACGCCATCTTGTTTAGAGATCATACTTTACTAGTTTTTCAGGACAGGGAGTGCCAAGGAAGGAGCCCAACGTAGCATCTCCAAGGTGTTTGTACATTTGGGAAGGATAGCTCTGGTGCAATTACTGTGTCAAGGATCTTCCTTAGTGATACATTGTTTTAGTAGAAAAAAAAAAAGGCACAGGTTAAAGGTTCAGTAGACATCTACAAGTAAATACACCTGATTCCCTAACACAATTGCTAGCCTGCCCTCTGTAGCTTTCATGTTGTTTGGGACCTAAAGACAGGGTGCAAAAAGGATCAGGTTTCTCTGCCAAGAAGCAGGGCAGTCACTGGGGCTAGGTGAGTAGGACAGAGCCTGTTGCAACAGGCAAAGACAGTACATAGTGTTTGTGGCAGTATTGACTTACATTGGAATCTATTAGCACTGGAGACTTGCCAAGAGTTATGAAACTTGCTTTGCCATAAATCAGGTCCATGCAGGTTATGTGATTATTCTGAAGGAATCCTCTCCTATTATACTCAGTCTTGATGTAAGGTCATTGTTGTGTGTAGTGCAGTAAAGCACAACAATGGGCTTGGTATTCTGGCTGTTGATATCCAGTTTTTCCCTGGTGACCTCCATCTTACTTTCAGATGCATTAAACCACAAAAGGAACTGAACACCTGACTGAACATACCACGTGGGACCCAGTTATCTGAGTGGAGATGCATGACTCACGGTGAGGCATAAGGAGTGTTCATGATACAGGCCTAGAGGCTAATTAAGCTTTTCAGAAAATATATTTGCATTGATGAAAAGAAGGTTTCAGTCTGTCTGTACTTAAATAGGTAAGTTTCTCATGAGTGACTACCATAACCAGTTACAATATCCACAAAACAGTCTCTGTAATTAGCAAAAGCCTGCATGATGTGACTGCAGTATTTATTGATAACTCCTGACTCCAGCCTCATTTGATGTAAGCTCCTACCAAAGACTGTGGATCTCGTGGGCTGCCCCACGTAATAAAGTTCAAAGCATGGTTCAAAGATAGATTCAGAGAGCAAATATCGCTTCAAGTAGATAACACAACTGACTCTAACATCTCTATAACTGCTACACTATGAGTAATAACAACCCATCCCTGATTTGTTACCTATGAACCCAAAGGATCAGAATAGCGCCAGGCTAGAGGCACCAAGTGGTGTTGGATACTAGAAATCAGTGCTTTAGAGGACTGTGGCTTCAGGGTAAGCAGCATGAGGATTTTGAAGAGGATCTTTTCCATGCAAAAGCTTTGCACTCTCTTCTTTCATCTCATATTCAGAGAACAAAATGGTCCCATGTGGCAAGTAGCAGTTCTTCTACAAAGCAATGCTTGAATGGCCAGAGTGTGCTGCAAATGCCAGCATGAGATGGGCAATTAGCCAAGTGGCACAGCTTCTATTACATGCATTGTGGAAAATATAATAACAGCTAAATTGTGCTTGGCCAGCTGTCTCCAGGTTTAAGCAAACATGGCCATTGCAGAAGGTACAGACAGACCCGCAACAAGCCTTCTCAGTTACATCCTTACACAGTCCCTGTGACTGGTAGCAGCAGCAGCAGGCACAGTGTAACAATTTCAAAGGTAGTAAAAGCAATGCAGGTTGCTCATTGCGCCATTGCTTAGTGCCACAAAAACTCATCTTCATAAAAACATAAATTGATCCAGGAAAGACTGGCACATGAGCAGTACTTACAAAACCAATATAGATGTCAGGACAAGGAGGTAAGAAGTATGAAGAAAAGAGCACTTGAAGTTTTTCTTCACATATACAGCAAAGCAGCTTTTGCAAAAGAAATGCAAAATGCATTAGTCATTAAAAATACATATCTGTACATTTCCTATCCCAGACAGCTATTCCTGGAAATATTTGGCCGGATACAAAAAGAAATTGCATTCAAACAGCGACATCTTTTACTGAAGTATCTCGAGATACTGAAATAAATGAAAAGATTGTAGCAATCAAACTCAACTCTTGTTCCCAGCCCCCAATATAAGAATAAACTCAAAACTAGCTCCACTAATTCATTTGCAGACATACAACTGTCTTAAGACACATTTGACTGTGAAAAGTTCTTTTTCATAGTCAAATGGTCAGTTCTTACCCCTGAGCTATCAGTTCAACTCTGGCTTAAAAGACTGCTAGTTAAGGGGCGTGCAAGGAAGAGCAGGTACATGGGTGTCCCTGATTACAGAGAAACATTGCTTGCTTTTGGAGGAATTACTCACGAGAATGATTTTCTTCTATACTATGATTCAGATCCACTTTTGAAGCAGAATATCTATATAATTGATAAAACATTAATTTTACTGTAAGATATGTTAACAAAAGGAACAGTGTTAATATTGTCCCAGGGTTTGTTTTTTTTTCCTCTTATAAAACCTTAGAGGTTGGATGGAAATTTTAATTCTATTATGGAAGTAAAAGCCCTTTTTTGGCATTTTGTTAGCAGATGGCATTCTGGTAGTGACTGCCTTTTCAGTAATGCATTGGTCTAAATTCTGAATTCTATTATTTTACATCTACGGCAACTGAAAGTATATTTTTTATAAACAGCAAACTTCACCTCATAAAAATTCATTACATAAGGGCATAAACAAGTACTTTTCCTTCCAGTCATTGGCAGTAAGTGATTCATCAGTTTTCCACAGAAAACCAATTTCATTGCAGATGTTCTGTAATTTCCAGACTCCATGAATTGTAGAATCATGTCACCCAATCCCAGAGCAACGAATGTAGGATTTTTTTTTTTTAAAAGGGGGGGGGGTGAAAGACTGTGCTTAGTCTTTTTAATAGGATTGAATATCATTTGCTGTCTCATCAGTTTTGTGAAATAACCATAAAGTAATCAGCTTGCCATTCTTTCCTTTCCTGTACAGGCTATCAACTTACCCACAATGCTGATTCCATAGCAAGTGCGTAAGTGAATAACTTGCAGGGGAGAAAAATCTTCCTTTGAGGTTAAACAAAATGTAACTAGTTTATATAGTTGTCTCTCTTCCTCTTCTTCATTGCTTCTTTTCTCCTTCTCTTCTTTCTTCCCTCTTTTCTTTGTTCCCTCCTTCCCTTCTTTCTTAATACTTCAAAATTTAGAAATTTCCTATAGTTGTCAACCACTAATTTTCGTTATCCAACAGGTGCTTTATTTTTTCTTTTTTTCTTTTTCCTTTTTTTTAATTTTTTTTTTTTAAATCACAGTTTACTGTTAAAAGAACTAGCAATTAGCTATTAATTCAATTCTGGTTTATCCCAATGAGCCAGAAATAAAGGATGGACCTAAAAGCTTCTTTTCGCAAGTGTATGCAATTTTACTTAATTTTATACTATATAGAATACAGAATCCACCCTACTAAATTTGAAGTGCATTAAGTTAGGTAGATACCAAAGTTTGATAGCTGAAGGAGGGAAAGCAGACAAAGGAAAGAGTATATTCAGATGAAAATGAAAAAGTATGGAAAAAGTTTGAAGCAGAGCAAGCAAAACAGTAGCCGTCAAGCAGCAGGATCTAGAAAGAAAAATTATTTTCCTGTATGGGGAATGAAATTCATTGCTATCTCCCAGATGGGGTTGAATTTAGCCCTTAGAGATGAAGCTTATAATGGCAAAATGCACAGATTAAGTCAGCAAGGAAATGTTGGCTTATATCACTTTAAGCCTTGCAGTAAGTCTTCCATTTCCCATTTTGTTTTTGCATCGCTGCTATTCGTAACATAGCATGATGAGAGAACGTTTCTAAAATGTGTGAATCGCTGAGCTCATACAGAGCCAGATCCAATCATGCATCCGTATCCACAAAAATACTATATAATTTGATGCTGAAAAAAAATCGGTGAAAAATCTAAAAGAGAAACCTTTGTTCAAATACTGAGAAAAGAGCAAAATCTGGATCCAACCGAGTTTTTGTTGACCTGATCATATTTGGGATTTCACCAGATTTAGTAGCTGCACTATGTCTATACTAGAGAACCAAGGATGTCAGGGCCCAGGGAGGGGGGTTGTTACTCTGGCCAGTCAATATGGCACAGTCTCCAACTGTGTCAGTAAACTCACTATCCATCAGAACAAGACTTTGAGTTCTTGGGCTCAGCTGAGTGTATTTAGATGTATATCTAGAATCAACCACAGAGACTTAATTTCTATGCAATTTCAAATATATTTCACGTGGTGAGCATTTCCGATATATTGCAATTAGGCTCACAGATTGTGCACTGTAGCAGATCTCAGTAACAGATGCAGAGGATGCATGCTGCCTTCTTACACTAACCCCTACAGAAAATGCACATCAGTAGAAGTTAGGGAGCCATAAAAGAAGCGTCAGCTTAAACTTTAGCATTGCTGATTCTGCAGAAGGATCTGTGAGTGCCCCCAGAGTCCTCTCTCCTTATTGTTTCTCTAGTTCACATCTCTCTGGAGCAGAATCTCTGCATGTTTTGCCTCCTGTGATTGCTGGAAGAAGCAAAAGGGCACAAATTGCTGTTCCCCATGATTTCAAGATAAAATCCATGTGATTTGCTAAGAACTGTACTATAGGAATCATCTCCCCATGCCCATTCAAGTTCTTGCTGTGCAAGGACACTGGGGCAAAGCCTAGAGCTGGTTTAAGCATGACTGTCTCCTAAGGTCTTTTTTCCAACACTGTATCTGTCTCCAAACCACACACATTGACTGTGTATCAACAAAGAAAAGCTGAATTTCACATACCTCCCAGAGGAAATGCACTCAAGCTACCTGTACTTGGCATTTGCAGGTCATAAAAACAGTCTTGAGCCGATACTAAAGCCCTGAGTATATCTCATCTCCTAGACCTTCCGAGTTATGAAATGTATCCCGAATGTCTGTATTTAGCTGTGTTGTAAACAGTATGGACAACTGACAATCTAAATTCAAGAACAGGTTCAGATACACAAATTGATAGCTTTGGTGTTTATAGAACAATTGAACACTGATGTTGTCATCAGTCCTGCTTTCCTTGTGTATACATGAACATGGAGCTACGGACTAAGTGCCAATCAATACAAAGAGATCTGTTCAGTCCCAAATTCAAGTGTGAGAAATGAGAAATCGCACGCTGATAGTAAGAATGGATTTCTTTATATATAAAAGCATATATATATATATATAAACTTATATGGTAACTTACTAACTACTATTTTTACTATATACTGTTGTAGCATTATAAACTTTCCTGTTCTTCTGAAATCACTGCAGCTTTCCCCCAGGGTGCCAGAGATTGTAAGATCAGACAACTAAGGAGAAGAATGTACACAGTTTTGTAAGAAAGAGCTGCAACAAGACATCGAAATATGGTCTGGGAGAAAAAAAAAATCTCTAGACATACAGACAGAAATAAAAAGAAGAGGAAGTGATTTGAGAAAAAAGCTTAAGGAAGACTTGAAAAAGGAGAGGACACTTGCTGACTGGGAACAAGAAAATTTACCTCATGCAGCCTCATGGAGTTGAGGAGAGTGGCACATAGAATGAAGAAAAGTTGATTCATACTGGGGTATTGAAAAATCCTATTGAATTAAGTTTTTCTTTCAAGATGCCTTGCTGGAGCTTTCTGTCTGAAAAACAATCAGCCTGCTAACTGCAGGCTCCAAGTGAATATGTGGGAAAAGATTTTTCTTTCTGTGATATAGGTTACACTGACATGTAGAATGGAAGCTTAATACTGTACTTTATCATTAGTCCAATGAAATTACAGATATCAGCTCCTTTAATAAATTAAAGTTATACCACATGGAGAAAAGGATTAAACCACATACAGAATTAAGGCTATCTTCATTATTTTCTGGTCTTCTACACATTGAAATGAAATGGGCCCGTTTGAGAAAGTTGCTAGGAGACCATAATCACAAGTGTCAGAATAATACATTTTTATTTAAAAAAGGAAATGTTGATTAATGAACATACTTAACAGATAATGAGTAAAGGTATTGAAAGCATCTATGTTCTATCAAATTTCAGGTGAAACATTTAATTTATATGTTGAAAAGCCAATGAGAATTGAAAGTCTTCAAGGTAAAGCCAACTAACGTGCAGTTAAAACTGAAGGACACAATGGTTTCATAAGTACTTGATTAGAAGCCCCTAGATACAAAGAAGCAAGAGAACATGTTTCCAGCACACAAGTCCAATAAGAATAAAAACAAAGAACAAAACCAGAAATGGTTTACTACTTAGAGTAACATGTAAACATGTTGTCGAAACTAAGGTAAGATGAGCCAATAGCTTTGGAATCAATGAATTAATTTAAAGGTGAGATAGCAAAGATGATGCTGTGTATACAGCACATTAAAATTAGAGGAAACTAAGCAATAAATTAAATTGATGCAAAGAAACTTCATCTTAAATGAAAGTTAACTTATTAAACCTGAAACAGAAGGGTCCTGAGACTGATTAAACCAAATCCTCCAACAGTATTTACTGTGATAACTATGTTGACTTAATTTCTGTTTTAACCATTTAAACAGGTATTACAGCCTGAAAATAACTAGCATGATATTTTGCATGCAAGATTTATGATTCTTACGCTCTGGGACCAGGAGTCCAAGAATGTTACACAGCTAAGAATCTGAAACTACAAGACATTGATTATCCTTTCTCACATTTAGATGTATGAATACAGTGGTGATGTGTAATACACAGTTTACTGTGATGACCACCTCAGCTTCATGTGTGTTGCATGGATTCTGTTCTTACTGATTCTTCTTGACGAGGAAACAAGTCAACTAGACTGTCCATCCAAACCAAGTAAAATAATTCTAATGCTATGTACAAATTGCTTCCTATATACTTACAGACACCCACAGAAGATGGGAAATGAGATACTGGGCTCATGCCTGGCTGCTGATCACTCCTCCTACTAGTTACCACAGAAGATTATCATATCTTTCTAAGGCTTCTAGGGAAAAAAAAATCTGCACTAGCAGAAAAAGAATGACAAAACACTCATGAAATAAAGTTAGTCTGAAATAAGCTGATAATTCCATTTTCAACGTGGAATCATCATAAAAGCATAATATATTTCTATGGTGGTTTTACCTGCTAAATAATATATCCAGACATTTATTTTTACCAAGCCATCACTTAACTAATTCTAACTTAAATCCAATAAAGTACTATATGCATAGGTTTATTTCTATGTACAGCACACATTATTTCTAATGAAAGGGTTGTTGCATGCAATGAGAAAACAGTCATGCCTAAAGCAATTACAATGCAGGAAAAAATACATCGTTGGTGATGTTAGCTGAAATGACAGCTACTTACACAAAGAAAGCACAACCTGAAATAGTGCTTCAGTTAAAAGCAAAATAGATTAATGTTATTTTAATAGCTGGCTCAAATTTGAAAAATCTTATAAACAGCACAGTGTACAACTGATAGTTTTCCATTGTCCAGTAAAATCATGAAATTAGGAAAATAAATGTTTTGGCAACTCATAATTGAGAACTGCAAGTGTGACTTGTGTATAACACAAAGGTTGAGAAGGCTCTAGTTTGGAAATGGTTTGAACTTCCAAAGTTTACAGTTGTTTCCATTAACATTTCCAATAGTCTTTCTTCCTTTTGATCTCAAGAAAGCTTTCTTGGCAACCTGGAAAGGACTGGCACTACAGATTCCTCTCTTGAATGGTGCCTTTATCACCTATCAAAAAGAAAAGTAAATAAGAAAAAACACACAACCCCCACACAATATTTAGGCACCTCACATTCTACTAGTAGCTTTGTTGCTACAGTAAATTTTTTCTACATTACTCTGGTACTATGCATGCCCCAAAGTACAGCACTTTGTGGCACTTTGTGCCTAAGACAACCTGGGTTTTATAAAGGAGCTATTTCCCTATGTCTCTTGAGCAGCCATGTATCAGGATCTCCAAGCATGCATTGACAACCATGACTTATGCATGAAACACAGAAAAAGGTAGTAAGAGGTGCACCTGTCTATATCCATATTGTTTAATGTAACAATGGGTAGAAGTCAGAGATTTGATTCCTGTGATTTCCACCTCTTTGAAGTTTAACTCATAGACACCTGCAAGTAGCTAACACCAGCTCTAGATTAGGCTGCAGGGGAGGCAGCAGCCAAATATGTAAGTATTTATAGCATTTAGGTGTGTCTTTTTAATAATCTATTTCTTTATTTTCTCTGTTAGGTCCATCACTGTGCTTTGCACTAGGAGCAAGTTGTCCCTTATTTTCAACTGAAAAGTTAATAAAGAGCTATGTTGGCAGAAATACTTTGTGAATTAATATCTCTTCTTACGTGTGTTGATTGCTAATTCTGTATTTGTTCTTGGACTTCAGCACTTGGGAGATACTAAAGATCAACTTGCATAGATGTCGATGGCAAATGAGTCTTACAACAATAAGAGCTGATGGTGTTCAATGCATCATTGAATGTAATAGGTTCTACATTTGTCTCTTTTTCTTCTTTATCTACTGGACCTAAATTATATTTGGTTCATCATTACCAATTTTTTTTTTTTTTCTGAGAGATTCACCACAGACAGTAAAATTTTATTTTACTGTGTGTTAATAAATATCAGAAATTCATGTCCCCTTATGTTCAATTCTGAGAAGTGACATAAGACAAAATACACTGTCTTTTTTAGTAACAGCAAAAATACTGCTGTTTTAACTTATAGTACAACACTTTACTCACTTTCTGGGCCTGAGTCCAGAAAACCCTTTGAGAATGTAGACCTTAATATACTGTCTAAGAAAACAGTTGTCTACTATTATTGAAAAAAACCCAAAATCTTCTAGTTTGCATAATACCTGTTTTATCAACATAAAGACATCAATTTTCTTACTTATTTGCCTCATAGATTGGAACTGCAGTACAGACACTCACATAGCAAAAAATAGGTTTTACATGAGGAGTTTAGAATACTTTTCATATTGAAATCTTCTGTATATATACCTGACTTACAGTGTATATACTGTCAGATGAGTTACGGTGTATACGTACGCACACGGGAACTCTGGCTTTAAGGTTTTAAGGTTCAATAGCTGAGAACAAAGATTTGCTGTTGTTCTGTTCCTCCTCCACACAGTGAATATGCTCTGAGTCTTTCTTTCCACTTGCATCAAAATACGCACAAATGCATTCAGATTCTCTCTGAATAGCATTGGGAGTTGCATTTCCTTCATTTCAGCGGAGCAGTGAGACAATATAATCAAAGTAAATGTGGCTTTGTCTGCTATTTCCCTCCCACTTTCAAAGCTGTTGACAGTGTTCAACTGTTACCTTAAACAGCATTTAATTTTACCTTACAAACACTACATGAATTTCATGCATAAAACTAAGATGTATGAGTTGACGCCTGTGAGACACAGAAGGACTGGCAGAAAAGGCCAGTGTACAGTGACATTGGTACAGTTTTACATACACGGTCACAAGAAGAGTATAGTTACACAGTACACAGAGCCATTCCAAGTCCTCTCTGGGCATTTTGTTACTGCTATTTGTAAAGATATATATTTGAGGTTCAACATGGCCAAGTGCCATGTCTTGCACTTGGGTCACAATAACCCCGTGCAAAGCTACAGGCTTGGAGAGGAGGGGTTTGAGAGCTGTCTGGAGGAGAGAGACCTAGGGGTCTTGATCAACAGCCAGCTGAATATGAGCCAACAGTGTGCCCAGGTGGCCAGGAAAGCCAATGGCATCCTGGCCTGCATCAGGAACAGTGTAGCCAGAAGGAGTAGGGAAGTGATCCTTCCCATGTACCCAGCACTGGTGAGGCTGCAGCCAGAGTACTGTGTTCAATTCTGGGCCCCTCACTACAAGAAGGACATCAAGACTCTGGAGCGAGTCCAGAGAAGGGCTACAAAGCTGGTGAAGAGTCTGGAAGACAAATCTTATGAGGAGCGGCTGAGGGAGCTGGTATTGTTTAGTCTAGAGAAAAGGAAACTGAGGGGAGACCTCATCACTCTCTACAACTACCTGAAAGGTGGTTCTAATGAGGTGGGAGTTGGGCTCTTCTCCCTGGTAGCTAGTTACAGGACAAGGGGGAATGGTCTTAAATTGTGTCAGGGGAAGTTTAGGTTGGGTATTAGGAAAAATTTCTTTACTGAAAGTGTTGTTAGATATTGGAACCGGTTGCCCAGGGAGGTAGTTGAGTCAGCTTCCCTGGAGGTGATTAAAAGAAGAGTAGATGTTGTACTTGGTGACATGTATGGTGACATAGATGGTTGGACTCAATGATCTTGAAGGTCTTTTCCAACTGTAACCATTCTATGGTTGGATTCTATGATTCTATGAATCTAACAAGGACTATTCAGACCACAATTGATTCACAGTGACAAATTTCCTTTGCAGTTTCCCAGGACTGATTTCACCTGGTAGACTAGAAGTGAAAGAGCAGTTTCAAAGTAGATGTAACAACCCCCTCCTTTTTTTTTTTTTCTTTTTTGACAAAATTTTCAGATTTGCACATTTATCCAAAAATATTTTTTGTTCTTGCCATCATCTTGCCACCAAAACAGCAAAAACCATATTAACCCGACAGCTCAACTAAACTGCTTCCGATGGCAACTGTAGTAACTCTCCATTTACTTTTTTTTTCTTCTGATGTTCCAAATCCTCTTACACAGGCTGGTAACTGAAGGAAGTTGAGCAGGACTGGAGACTAGAGAGACTGGCATATTCAATCACAATTTTTATGCAGTCGACAATGTTCTTGAAAAGAGGAATTTAAAATTTCCTCTTTCGTGAAACATTTAGTCCATGTTGTTGTTTTCCCAGCACAATGGTCAAATGGAGGTGTTAGATAAGCTTCAGAAGTTGCACAGAAGTTCTGTAAGGATCTACTTTTGAAGCAGTGAAAACAATATGAATGGTTCCTGTTGGAACAGCAGAAGAAAAATCCAGCCTTACAGTCAACTATTTTTTTTGTTCTTACTACTGTCTGCTACTGTGTTACAAACCTTTAATTTATGGTCAAGTTCATGCGTAACACATATTAGGACATTTTGTATCTTCAAGGCTATTTTTTACTCTTCCTTCATAAACAACTAAACCAATGAAGTAATATTGAGTGTAACGACACTTCAGAATTTAATAAAAGGGAAATAAAGTTTCATTCTCTTGGGTTTTTTGCTTCATTCTGCTCTAAAAACGGAAGAGAGACATGCTCAGGATCTTTCCAATACTTGTTCTGCAAAAGAGAAAATCATATATTGAGCATTTTCCAGGCTTTCCTAAAACTTTGATCTATCATAATAAACATGGTCTAAATGTCAAGGTGAAGTATATTTTGAAAATTTCCCTGTTGCTCCCCACCAGTGTCCTCACCCTCCCACCTTGGTTTTCTTCTGTTGGAAACCAAATAGTGGTAAGATGGAGTAAAATGCTCAGGTTCTATTCCAACACCAAATCAAAACATGATCTGAGCTTTCAAAGCTGTTTGGGAAGTTACCTTGAATCTCACAATGTAGTCTTAAGCTATAGTTTAAAGCCTGCCTTAGTGTCTCAGCTGTATTGAATGGATTGCCTGATACTATCAGTTAACAGACATCTTTTACAGCACTGGAGGAGGAAAAACGTCTCAGCTCCTCCCTCTTCTGCCTGAAAATCAGCATCTAAGCCCCAGACAACAAGACTGGTTTATTTACAAATCCCAGATAAATTCTCCCAGACTATAAGTAGCATTGTCTGTTGTTCTACCAAAGTTTAGGAAAGAAAACCAGTGAAACTTAGACATTTATTAAATTTCTGCCTGAAACTGCAAAGCAATAATAAAATGGAAGGAACTGTAAGGCTCACTTTGTGTCTATCAGTGTTACAAATAAATGCTTTACAAAAAAAAAAAAAAAGAAGGACTTCAGTAACTATAATCCACCTTTTTAAAGAAAAATTATATCACATAACTTTTATATGTAACATGTCTTACCAACAGTCCAATTGAAAGAGTAGTCATGCTTGTTCTCGTTTGTTGGGTTGTTTTTTTCCCCAAGTCTAGCTAAACTCCTCTCAGAAAAAGTATAGACTTTTAGATGAGACATATAAAAGACTCCAAAGCCAAAGTATTTTCCAAAGGTGTCAAACATCAGGATTCTGAAAAGTCCTTCATAGCAAGGGACCCAAAGCAAAAGACATGCAATCTATGGTCACTTTTGAAAATCTAGGCAATCTAATTTTAAAATTTTAATCTAATTTCCTGTGCTTATTTATAGAACAGTGAAAACTAAGCCCTTTGCTGAACTGCAGCCATCCTGTGAGTTTATGTTATCAGTTATAAAAACGTATGCTGCCTCAATTTCGCAAGTCCTTAATTACTCATCTCCTCCCACAGAAACCATTAGCAAGTGATACATGATATGTATTTCTTGAAATATAACATGTAATGCAAAGCAAAGTGTCAACCTATCCAGAAGCTATGCATATTTTGGTGACTCAGAACAATGCACAACAGAATAAGGTGATCGATAAAATTACGAGCTCATATTCATTCGCGGTTCTAAATTGGTCTTATTTTAAATGCTGGGCTGTCCTAGGGTTAAAAACAAGACTTTTTAGTTTTAAGCTTTTAAATTGTGGCTTTAATCTTTTGTCTCATTTACATTTGATAGACTATATTCAAACCAGATGGGCTTTATATATATTCATGAGTTATTTATTTTGCTAAATGATACCCATTGCAAAGCAAAGAGGTCAGCAAAATACAATTTCATAAATTTCCACTAATTATTGAAATATATTTTTCCCATGACCACAAAAAATGTTGGGTTTGTTGCTTTTTTTTTTTTGTTTCTTGGTTTGGGGTTTTTGTTTGGGTTTTTTTTTTTTTTTAAGTATTTGAACTCAGTATTTCCTTGCAGAAAAGTACTCTGGTATCAAGTATTTTTAAGGAGTTGATCAGACTGTGAGTCATATTGTATATTAAAGGGAGAAATCAGGATAATTACAGGCATAATAATCTTACCTCATGAAGATTTTAGAACAAATCTGGACCAGAGTATTATTTATTATAGAAATCAGGATTGAAGCAAAATTCTAGGTAGGTTTAGTAATGGCAGATCTTGGCAGGGTAATGCTGTTCTTTTCTTGGTTAAAATAATAGGTTTTCTAGGCAAAGAACATATCGAGACAAATCAAGAGGTAAATTAATGAAGATAGATTAGTACGAGAATTGCAATATGGGTGGGAAAAGAGTGCAGGTTAGGGGAAACTGTTAGTATGAAAAATAAAATAGTTTACAATGATACTAAATTTGGATTAGCACAGAAGAGGTCCTGACCACCTGACAGAGCAATGGAGAGCAGAACATAGGATTAAAAGAGGTGGGGTGACTTAACAGCAGGAAGCGTGAGATTGAGGACCACTAGCAAAATTTTGATGCTTACAGAGTAGAAATAACAGAGAAAGAAGATAATGCTTGGCACTATTAAGCAGTAACGTAAAATGTTTGAACCACCAATGTGAAGAGGCTACCAGGATGACAAATACAATCTGAGGCTGTGGCAAGGAAGGTATTTGCAGTAAAGAGCAGAAGCAGTAATACTACTGTAGCAGAAGTTGGTGAGATCTCACCTGAAGTGCTATTTAAAGCCTCTGCCATCTGTTTACCAGAAAAACGTACAGAAACAAAAAGAAGCATAAAGAAGTGGACTTGAAATACCTGCTTACAGGAGACAAAGGGTTGCTCAGCTATTATACGCAGAAATGCTCCCTTTCCTCACTCAGCCCATGTGCTGAGCTTACTGTCTTGTAACTGTGTTAAAGTACTCAGTACCTGTGACACATTTGATCTTTTAGAATACCTTACATAAGAAAAAGAATATAGAATATGTAGGCAGAAAAAAAAATGGTGCTCACAAAAGTGGTCTTTAGTCTGGAAGGCTAAACTTCCTTACACTGCAGTAAAAAGGCTTCTCGAAGGGATTATTCAGGATCCATGAAATATAAACTACTACTCCAAACTGACCCAAGTTGATGAAGGTGGTGTGTCTTTGTAGTGGTTGGGTTTGGTTGGGTCAGATTTTTTCCCAGTATTCAGACAATTGTATGTTTAATGTAAATTACCAGGAGATCTTAGGTGAACTGAAAATTATGGTTCTCAACGGAAGCTTCCAGTATATTTTACTGCCTAACTACCTGGGGAATGCAGAGACCAGAGACATAGATACAGCCAGATTTTTTTAGAAGATGAAATGTGTCAAGTTGTTTTATCAGCACACTCATTTATAGTAAACCCTTGACCTGATACATGGGTGGACTGTATGAAATGTGAGCTGTTGAAATCAGGGGAATGGAATTTCTCCCAGAAGAGGGAAGATGGGCTGTTCCGCCACTGTAACCTATGTCAAAGTGGAAAATGTGAAGCTGCATGTAGAAGAGCAAATCACATTCAGATCAACCTCACCAACCTATATCCCTGTCTTCTAATGAATAGGGGGTGCATCTGACTGAAGCTCAACCAGCATTTTGAATTTGATGGTGGAAAATATAAAAGTGTATTTAATTTTTAATGCAATTAATTAGATAAAATTATACATTATTGACTGTGAAATGTATATTCCTTCATCCAAACTATCATTCTGTCTTCTGTGTTTAGGAAATAGTTTATGTTGCAGGCTTCACTGGTGAAATTTCTCTTAAACACAGTCTACTGAGTGTTAGCAATCCTAGCAAATATCTGAGATCACTAGCTTGAAGTGGTTTTTTTAGAGCATGTTTTTATCAGAATATATATCAAAAACAAATAATCCTCAGGCCGAAACTTTTTATACTCTAGAGCTTTTTCTCCCATGAATCCATGAGAGATTTGCCTCCATAGCTCCTATTAACACAAGTGGGAATTGCAAGCCAATCCCCTATGCATTATTTGAAGAACTTATCTCAAAGCATTGCCCAAAGCAAATTTTTATGATAGCCTGGCACTCCTGGGAACAGGGATTTATAATGGCAACAATTGAAAAAGACCCTAATCTATAGTTTAGTGATGGGAATAAGAGTACTGTTATACGTTTTCAGTTATTATGCTGCTGAACTTGAACTCCAAATTGTTTCCTTCTTGAAGAAATATTTGAAGTAGTTTTATTGAAATAACTATTATAATGCTTTAAAGTTTCTAAAGTATTTTAATATTGTCTCAGATTTCAACCTTTCTTTACATTCCGCAGTCAAATGGCACAATATGTAACAACATGCATTATTAACAGAAGTTATATAAAGCCCTTGAAAACCACTGTGTAAAGCAACAAACACCCTTGTATATATACCCTTAAAATAATGTTTTCCTAATATATATGTATTTAATCTATTACTGGCAATTTTCACTGTGATAAAGGATCTGACTTGTTCTTTGGGTAATCATCTCTGTTTTAAAAACTTCCAAAAGGAAATAAGAAACAGTAAGGACTCTTAAGTTAAATGGCATGAGTAATGCTCTGCAAATTATCTTGTCAATAATGCAGCCCAACATTTAAAAACCAAGGCTGATAAAAGCATCTAAATTAGAACTCTGTTTAAGTTTGGGAATTATTTTTAAATCTTTTGACATGGTAAATGTTGCCATTTTGTAATTTTAGAATTTTTGCTAAGTTTGAAAAAATGCTGATGAAAAGTTAAGGAAATGAAGTTTCAAAAGTTAGCATAGAATGAGAGCTGGATACTGGGTTTTTCATGGCTGTGGTTTATGGAGAGAAAAAAACCACCTCTCTTAAAATACAAAATGGTGAAGTATTTTGTTTTCTATATGAAGTGAGAATTTCTATTTATAAACACAGGTCTTGAAGGACCTTGAAGAAGTGGACAAATTTATCTAGTCTAATTCACTTTGATCCCATGCACAATAGTATAGCTCATGGCCTGTGAAATGTGTTTACTTAAGTGACTTCCTTTCACTCAAAGTCACAGAATCACAAAACAATTGAGAATAGAATGGACCTCTTGAGGGTCATTGGTCCAATCCCTGCCTGCTCAATGAGGGTCCCTAAAGCCAGTTGCCCAGGACCACATCCAGACATCTTTTGAGTAACTCCAAGGTAGGGGACTCCACAGTCTCACTGGGAAACCTGTGCCAGTGCTTGGTCACCCTCACAGTGAAAAAGTGCTTCCTGATATTCTGGCAGAAGCTTCTGTGTTTCAGTTTTTGCCATTTGATCCTGTCCCTGTGCACCACTGAAAAGACCCTGGCTCTGTCTTTTTTGCACCCTCCCTTCAGGTGTGTATAGGCATAGATAAGATCCCCCCCCGCCTTCTTTTCTCCAGGCTGAACAGTCCCAGTTCTCTCAGGCTTTCCTCAGAGGAGAGATGCTTCAGTCTCTTAATGATCTTTGTGACTCTTCACTGTACTCTCTACAGTAAATCCATGTCTCGCTTGTGCTGGGAGCAGGAACCTGGACACAGTATTCCAGGTGTGGTCTCACCACTGCTGAGGAGAGGAGAAGGATCTCCTCACTCAACTCCTCGTAAATCAGCCCAGGATACCATTAGCCAGTAAAGTACCCTAGCAGCAAAGGCAACTAATGTTCATTAATGACGATGTTAATTAATGTGTTCCAAGTTTTCTTTTCATTGTCTCCAAGAATTTCCCTTATTCTCTCCATGTTTTACCAGCCCTTTAGTGCTTCCAACAACAGCAACTTATTTAGGTATTCTAGCTGGTATGAATACGCAATCAAAGTGAACTCTTAACTGTGTGAGGGGCAAAAGAAAATGTTGTCAATAGGAAATTCAATCTAGGTGAAACCGCAATGTCAGAGAAAGATATAATGGAAAGACTAAGTTAACAGCCAGTTCATTAACTGCTGTCATATTCACACATAATATTCCAAACTGTACTATCCGTGTTTATATCTCTAAGATTGATAGCTGTAAGGTAGGTGATATCTCTAAATGGGCTTAAGAAGTAAAAATTTGGATTAGAACTGTGCTTCCTTGTATTAATGAAATTGTTAAACCACTCAAATGGATGCTGTATTACAAATAACTTCCTCTCTGAACCATTCCTAGTAAAACATAGTTTTAATATTAAAAAACAAAATGACATCATGTACTGTCCTCATAAAAATATATTGAGGTTAATCCAAGACTGATCAAATCTGTTGCAATTGCTGTACAGTTACAATACTGATGAATTTTTACTGTTTATCTGGAATTAAATTTTAACTGGAAATCAGTATAAACTATTTTGGTCCATTATTTTGAAATGTCAGTTTTGTAGAATGGGGTGCCTAAAAATATCTGAAATAATTAGACTACATTTATTCATTGTTCAATTAACTTCCACTTGTGGGAATGTTGATACAATTACCTGCTTTTTCCTATCAGTCATTATTGCTGTCAAATGACTTTAACCTGGCTTACTTATCTGTGCATTATACTGAGCGTTATATTTTTAACAATGGTAAAAGCCAAGTAATTTATTTGGTTTCATTTCAATAAATTACTCTCTGGCTTCTTTGTAAAACTATTAGGTCTCTATGTACGAGCTCTCTGTCTTCTAATATATGAATAAAATGTCACACATGTTCATCCTAAACGTGGATATCTCTATATCGCAGTTCGCTTCCCTACTTCATATAGTATTAACTTACAAAGCTTAATCTTTCTAACAAGAAACTAACAGATCCCAGGGCTTGTCTTTAATGATAATCATACTTTTTTTCTCTCCTCTTAACATACTTGGCAGTCAGATGAATGATTCAGAAATGTTTTGTGTGGATGAAGATGACCAGCCTCTTTATCTGTGAAGTGTTTGCACGTATACAAAATGTGCCATGCACATCCTTTTGTGCTGTTTGAATTATTGTATTTGTCTGAAATAGGTTATAGCCTTTTCATTATTCTTGGTATCTACATTGAAGCTGTACACTACATAAATAGAAAAATCCCATTGACCCTGAATATATTTGCAACACTATTTCAAATTATGGACATATTCTGATCTCATTTACACTGGCCTCCACCTGGAGAAGTTGCTCACCAAGGGAATAAATCGAGAAAGAAACCTAGATCACTGTAATGAAAGTCAATGTTAATATATATCACATACTTTCTGGCAATAGAAAGCAAACAGGTTGCTATCTATTTTGAATACCTGCATACAAATTTGTAGGCAAAATAATCTGTCATGAGGCTCTTTTTGTATTCAAAATAAATATTTCTGAATTGTTTCAGACTTAGTTCCATTTTTTCTTATACCAGTAGAATTCCAGCTTATTTATTAAAACCTGAGGGCCCATCACATGATAGGTTGTAATCAATAAAACTTGTGCCAACTGATGTTATTCTGCATGTCAAGTCATATTGCTACAGTTCCGTCTCTAGGATGTTACAAAGCACTAGCTTGTTTGCGGTGTTCTTTTCTACCTTCTCAGCACTGACTCAGGAATTGTTTCTCATAGCTATAACAACAGGAAAAAACAAATCATATCCCATCCCTTTCTAACAAAAAACCAAAACCAGACCAGCAAAAGCAACAGAAAATACAACTTCAATGCACCAACAACTGTTGCTGCATTGCCTCGCACACATTATGCAAACTAAATAAATTACCTTCTGGTAAGAAACTTGCATGATCACTCAGTCACGTCAGCATGTTGCCAAACCTGACTAATTTAAGCAAACAAACCAACCAACCAATCAACCCACAAACTACATTTGACATTGTCAGATCATCTCAAACACTACAGCTTTCATCCAGATTATCTTGGTGTATATTTTTTAAGGAATAGCCTAGATTTTATTTATAAGATTTCTTTTTTCTCTACATTGAGGAATTTAAGGGACAGGGGGCCCTTTTGAAGGGAGAAGATACAAGAACAGAATCATCAAGGATAATGTGCTAAATTTTATGGTAGTTATTCACAAGGGATTGATGAGGCCAAGATAAGTTCTGTCCTGAATATGCACTACGGAAGCCAACTCTATGACTCTTCAGGGATCAGCTGTTTAAAGCTGGGGCTTTTTAATCTAATATGTATTTACATATATCCAGAGACAGGAAAGGATTTTTGTAGCTATTTGGTTTTTGACAACTGGTCTGCTATTTAGTTCTCATACATTCCTTCATTAATGTCTTGGACATTGCAGGAAAAGAAGACAAGACACTAGGAATGTGGTTTAAGTAGGCCGTGACTTCATAAATAACACATCTGGGAACCATCTGGCAATGACTCGTCCAGTGCAGGTCATACTTTCTTTGTAATCCATACCACGTGGTGGCAAACTGCCATCAGTTCTCCACCCTGCTAACATGGCCTTAGCATCACTCCTGGGATCCATGGGCCCCTTCCCCCTGAAGAGGACTGAAAATAGAAAAAGGAGTGTGTATCTCAACTCATATGTAGCCCCAAACTTCTTTGTGGTCTTCTGTTCCCTTCTCACTTCTAATTCTTGTTCATCATAAAGTGGACCCCTTAGTCAATAATTACCTTCGCTGGTAATATGCTACAAGGAGACAACAGCTTTTCTACCTTAGCCAGATTCTCACATTGTCAATAATAGATTCCATTAGTGCAGCCACATTGTATTGTCTTTCAAGTTGGGAATTTGGACACAACATAAAATTCAACTGAATGCACACTCCAAATGAATAGTTATCTGGTTTTTCTTTTCAGCTAATACATAAATCAACCAAATTGCTCCTAAGAAAGATCACCTAAACTTTCTGGTGTGGTGTCCTGAAATAACCATTATTTTGCTGTAATATGATCTGGCTGTACTTATGGCCTCTTATACTAATCTTAATTCTGCCATTATTTTTTCCCTCCATTGGTTTAATCATGATTTATCTTGATCCATTCATACGGACTCTCCCTCTTTCTGAAAGAATCAAAACTATCCTCTGGCCCCCTGTTATGCCTCTTCAGTTGGGCTAATGCCTACCTGAAAGCTAACAGATCAGCTTCCAGAAAAACTAGCTTTCTGATGCAAGCCAAATGCACACATTTAGTCAGACAACATATTTACAGTCTGACACATTCTGAAAAAACAGGCTGAATGTTGAACCTACTGAAACTGTCATGCTCATATGTCATCTCAGGTATAGAATCATAGAATCATAAAGGTTGCAAAAGATCTGCAATATCATCTAGTCAAACCATCCCCATACCATCTATATTACTTACGAAACAATGTCCTTAAGTACTTCATCCAACCTTCACTTGAACACCCAGAGGAAAGGTAACTCCACCACCTTCCTGGACAACCCTTTCCAATGCATAACCACTCGTTCTGAGAAGAAATTTCTCCTAATTTCTAACCTGGACCTCTCCTGGTGCAACTTGCATCCATTCCCACTTGACCTATTGCTAGTTATATGCAAGAAGCAGCTGAGCACCAGCACAACTTTCAGGTAGTTGTAGAGAGCAATAAGGTCTCTCCCTGAGCCTCCCCTTCTCATAGTCTTTTGCATTCACATTGCCATATCTGCTTTAGATAGTATCATTTTAATTTGGAGTGAAGAACACAGTTTATGATGATAATGTCTTTAGTATATATTCTTTGATTAAGATGAGGTTAAATATTTTATGAATTAACTTCCTTCCATGGGAAGTAACAGTGGAATGGCATCAGTTGACCTCAAGCCTTGAGACTTCTGAATAGTTCGAGAAAATCTTACACTATTGTAATATAGAAATTTACTTCATCACCCATATTTTTAAAACCATATTCTTAGAACCAGAGAAATTGTTAAGTGCAAAAGCATGTTTTTTTCATTTTTCAAATGCCCAATTTGTAGACACCTAAGCCAAGGCTCTATCAAACAGATATTCTTGAGAAGCTCTGCAACTATCCCACTCTCTGACCTACTTAAATCTAATATAAAGTTTCTCTTAAACTGATAAACACCTAAAATAATGATGATCAATATTAGTGCAAAAGAAAGCAATAAGCAATTGCCTTGTTCCCCTAAGAAATAAAGATAGAAATTGGAAATTTGTAATACTTGAGGACAGATTATCTTTCTCTGCTTAGGAAAGATGAATAAAATTATTTATGCTTGCATAGTTCTAGAGGTTTTGGAAGTTGGTAAAATTTCTGCCGGAAATTAGAATTCCAGAAGCCAACAGTACAGGTATAGGTTCCTTGGTGGTCCCCAGCAAATTCTATTCTCTTATCATTTTCCTTGTCTGATTAATTTGAAAAATATTGATCTTATTTTTCATTATTCCCTAAAAATCAAATTAAAGCTGTTTAAGTAAATAGAAAAATTTACTTGCCCTATAGTATATCAATCTATGTTAAATGGCTGTAGTCTACTCTTCGATTTAAAGGTTAAAAAAACTAAATCAAGACATCTTCAAAACTAAATACCCTGTTTCTTGTTTTGCCTTTAAGAAGGTCATTACTTAAATCATGGCTGATTAAAATGACTTCCCAGAATATTGAAGATACCATAACTGTAGTTAATGTTTTTTAATATTGCAGCTATCTTAATGATTTTCATACTGTACTTTTGCATTTTTGCAACCATCTTATCTTTTGATTTCATCTGCCAAAACAACCTGGATCTTTCACTAAAAGGTGGAATTAGAGAGAAATCTACTTAATGAGGTTCTAGTTCATCAGTTTATAAAGCACAGTGCAGAAAAAAAAGGAGTGGGTTAGAGTCCTGGCCCCTGGGCAATGAGGGGAGACATCACTTCACAGGGTCTCAAAGTCCTGCTGGTGTGACTGCCAGATGTTAGCACACTTCTAATCCTTTGGACACACAAAAGCAGATAAACATATAACAAGTTTTTCTGTTCTCCACCTTCTTACAGCAGCTTTTTCTTCTAGCACCAGTCAGGTACCAAGTGAGAGATCTTCTAAGAGATATAGATGCATATGTATATATGAATAGAATGTCATCAAGGGAAACCACTTCCTGGATGAACAGGCACCAAGAAGCTGAACCCTCTGCTTCACCAGTCAGCTACAGCACCCTCCTCTTGTCTTCTCCATGCTTGAGAAGCAGCGGAGTGGCTCAGTTGAAGGTAGGTTGAAAAGATAGGATATACAAAAGTCAAAGTCTCTGCTTGCACTGACTGTTTCCCTAGCTTCTGAAGATGTAGAAGGGGTTCTCCAGATGGATGGTGTACAGGGCAGTTATTACAATGCAAACTTTAAAAAAAAAAATAGCTCTCTAGAATTTCCGTTTGTTCCTAGAGCTTTGTGTAATCCTACCATTCCCTAATTGCTACTGAGAGAATGTGCTTTGAGTTGCAAACTGATGAGGAGAGCAATAATTAAGAGGGTATACCAAGTATATCTGCCTTAAGCAAAAGTAATTTGCAATACTAAATTAATGTATTCTTTGTCTATCAGTGATATTTGGTGCCACATTTGCTTCTGTTATTGTTTTGGGCATATTTATTTATTCTGAATGATTCTGTCTCCCCTGAGTATGTTATTTCCCCAATCTCACTTTCTTTTTTTTTCCTGAATAAACGCAAAAGTAAATATGCCAGGAGAATGCTTCTCTGTGATACCCTGCACAAAATCAAAAGGCATTTTCTATTATTATTTAACAGAAACTCATAAAATACATACATATCTATTGAAAAAGTCAAATCTTCTCTGAGATGGAAACTTTTTTTTAATATCCTTTTCTGCCTTATTTTCTCAATTTTAAGCTTCTGCTCCACTATTGTTTCAATAAGCTTTCTCATGATTCCAAAAGATGCAACTATTATGAGGTCAATTTAATTTATTTGAGCGTATTACTTTAGATACTGCTTTACCCAAACATGCTTCCTGAAGATCTTTCAACCTCACAGAGTGGCAAAGGCTAAATCTGCAATAGAATTTAGGTGTCGAAATACAGACTATTGCAACATTTCTGGTATCCTACTGCCATCCCCGGTTTCCCAATGCAAAACATGAGGTGAGTCGGGTTGTTAGCAGTTGAGTCAAAGCAACTAAGAGTGGAGAGACCTCCACTTTAAGCTAAGGATATATGTGTATTGCCTACACCGTGTCCCTCACAGGGACTTAGCCAAGTGTGAATTTAGACTGCAAAGAAGTGCTTCCTTCTATTCTGGAGTCACATCTGGAAACCCTTTCGTGAATGAGGCATCTCTACCAAGTCAATCATTTCCTGAAAAATAAAATCTGCAGGGAGTTTTTGGTTCCATTAAGCCCAGCTGCCAAGTGGTTAAAGCATCTGACTACTTTAACTACATGAAAGGATGTAGGTGATCTACGTTTAAAAGTGTCTCCCCATGCCCCACTCAGAGCATACTCCTGCCTGTTGGGATAGTACAATAGCCGTGCGGGTATAATATATTTTGGGGTAAAATTTCTAGTTGCTTTTAAAGTCTTTTTGTAAAAACTACTTGCATATTCACTTGGAGCAAGGAGTAGGAGCTGGAGTTCCCTGGTGAGTGATTTAACCACCAGGCATTCTAACTCTCTCTCTGGCCTAATGAATATTTCATATTTTATTCTGTGGAACAACATATTATGCAATCATTCAATTAAGCACTGTCTCATAATGCATATGCACAAGGTGTTATTCATGAATAACACCACTGAAGCTGAGAGGCTTGTTTTGTAAAATAAAAAATGCTGTTCTTCATTATTAAGCACTACATCTTTATCGTTCTGGTGTTGAAAGCAGAGTTCACGTTTGGAAACAGAATATCAACCAGCCATTATTGAAAATATTACTAAACCCCAGTCAACTTCCAAACCAGAATGGAGAGGGTTAGAGAAAGAGGATGGTGGTCTTTCTCTATCACCTGAGGCTTCTTCATCTGTCTTTGAAGTTGTAGACAGCTTTCAGGGGAGGGAAGAAAAGAAATAGTTCAAAGAGCAAAAGTGCCAAATATTTGGGTACAGGAACAGGCATCTTGTAAATGGAAGAGGTAGAAATTCCAAAAGACAGAAGCGTGTGAGGACAGGAAAAAGAACCAAAATTTCAGGTCTGGGAGACTGATGTCTTACAAATGCCTTTTTTTTTTTTTCTAGCACTGAATAAAGATAATTAAGAAATAGGTGCCTCATCCTCGAGAAAAAAGCCTAAGGAAGGTAAGGAGGAGAGGAAGATCTCAAGAAGATAGCTTATCTAAGAAAACTGCTTGCCACTTTTCAGGAACTTTCTTAGCCTGCTCCACTTCCAAAGACCACAGGCGAAGGCTGGAGAGGGCTAAGAAGAGAAGACTAGTTGTAAATTTGCCTTCACAAATATCAGAAACAGAAAATACTGACAGCCTGAATTAAATCACCATATTAGAAAGATTTTTACTGAAGGTTTTTCTCTTTTTCTTACAACACAATTAGTGTCATCTGCAATGTCTTGGCCAGCATTTTGACAGTACTCTGAAATACATTGAAATGTATTAGACTCTGTCAGAGGTGGGCATGCTGGAGTGGCAGAGGCAGCTGGAGAGACTTACTGAACCTCATAAACACCCCCAGTGTACATGTAGCTTCCTTGAGGTCACAAACTTTGCTGGACACAAATGGCACACGGGTGAGTAGCAAGCTCTTGGGAAGATGCCATATGGCAGTGGAGGAAAATATCAGGTTTAAACTGTGCTAAGAAGCCGCATCTGAGCTCAGTTTGTAATCAAGTTTGTAAACAATCAAGAGAGAAGACAGGGATAGGGACAGTAAGTGGGATCAATCTGTCCTTTAGCTCCTGAAGTAAGGTAACAAAAGGATGTGCATAAATATCTATTGTTAGTGACAAGGATATTAAAGGGCCTGATTCCCACCCCCATTCCAGGAACTCTTATGCTTCAAGAGTAGAATTTAAGTGTACAGCAACTTTAAAAAGAGCTATGTTTATGTGTTTTCCATAACTCTCTTGTTTAGGAGGTAATTAAGGCATTAAACTTTCAAATAAAGGGATATGTTAATATGCAGTTTTGACCTTGTAGAAAATACAAAATTAGTGACAGTTGCATCAGTCAATTGCAATCATGAGTGTTTTTCATTCAGTATTGCCATGAAGAGATGAAGAGTCAAGGTAGTCAAATGTTTATAAGCTCAGCTATGGTTATAAAGAGATACAAAAATATAATTTTAAAGTCAGTTTTCTCTATATTTTATTTGTATTGTGTTCCTAAATGCTGGCATGAAATCAAGATCCTCGCTTTTTACATTTTCATTCCTGTAGTACCCACTTTAAGTCATACTAATTTGCTTTTTCAAGTTGTAGAGTATTCTAACCTTTTGTTGTCCTCTTTCAAAAATAGTCTGCTATAAAGAGTTCATATTGATCCTATGCATTAATCCTTGATGAGAACTCCTACATTGAGCTAGTTTGACCAAATTTCCTTTCCAAATTAAGTTACTCAAGGTCAAAACTGCTGCTGTTTGAGCCATTCTCTCTAAGCTTCATATACAAAGCTAAACTTTCAAGATTCAACTTGGACCAAAAGTGCTGTAATTCCAGTAGCTCCCAAATCTTTGTGCATTTCAATTTTCACAAGTTATGTACTTCAGCAGCAGAGAACTAAAAAACCCACAACTTTATAACATCAGTCAGCATTTCCTGAAAGTTTCGGAGAATGCTTTATCCTCTTCTAGTACTGCAGTCTACAAATTATGAATTTGAAAAACTTATAATATTATTAATGTTTATCTAGTATCCATAAATGCAACATTTCACAAGTTCTATTTAAGAGGGTCACAAGTTTTGCTAGACATCGTAAGGTATGCTATTTATGGTACTTCAGAAAGCCAAAAGATAAATCCAACCGATGCATTAAATAATTTGTTGAATTTTTATAGCTATGTTTTTAGGTTGTACTTTATATAGGTGAGATTTAGTGTGAAGTTTATCAAGTCAAAGGAAGTCTTTTTCTCACTGCATTGGTCGGGATCTTTTTCTTTAATCAGTCAGCAATCAAGCCTCACATCATTCTGCATTGTGGTTTTTGTTGGCGTCACTCTGTACTGAATCTTGCCTTCTCAAGAAGTTACTATTCACATCTGTTATGAAAGGACTGAGGGCACCTGAGTGAGGCTGAAAAGTCCACAAGGTGACTGAGTAACAAGTGGTTTGTCATTCGAATTATACTTACAAGCCTAATTTAAGACTGTGATTTTTACATTAATAAGTCTTCTAAGTTCAGTTAAGGCCCTTAAAATTTGACAAATTCTGGGGCCCCTCTTTCATAATTATCTTCATAAAAGCATCTTGCTTATAACAATAAACAAAACCAAAACCAGACATTGGCAGAGTAATGATCATTGGCTCCTTTCAGCACATGTATTTAAAACCATCAATACTCACTCTTTTTTGGCCCTGAAAATGAGCTAATTTTCAATTAATAATTAAATACTAACCTTATAGTGTGTTTAATTGTAAATATTTTATACCATACTTTTAACAGAAATATTTTTATTTTAATGTGATTTTGTGCTATAAAACGATGGACAAATAAGAGTTTTAGCTTTTCCTTTGTTCACTTTTGCAGTAAACACTTATTTTTATTGTAGTGTTGAATCACACAAGAACTGAAACTTTTTCTGTTGCTTTTGGGAAAATAAAAAATCCCTATCCAGTATTTTAAATAAATTTAATTTTAAAATATCAGAAATTCTTTGATCTTTTCTCATTTGCTACAATAGGAAAAACCTCTTCTCTTTATATCTCATCCTGTCAGCACCACTACTTGAGGTTAACATATTGTCTGTCTACTTTTAATAGAAACATTCCTCATGTATTCTAACAAATCGCGTATATCTGAATTCTACATACAAAGCTGTAATTCCATTGAGAGTTTGTAGTGACATTGATAAATGATGTCACCAGAACCCTTTGCTTGAATTACAATCTTAATTATGTACACCTGGGTTCTTATTATTCCTTATATTATTTCTGTCATAGCACTATCTTGTCCTATTCTCACTCTGATGCTAATTTGTTTTATCAGTAACCTAGGCACTGCAGCTTAGCAAAGCCTGTCCACAGTGTTTAAATGACTGTAAATTTCATCCTTGTTATTGCTGTTTTAAAGACAGAGCGTAGCAGTAAACAACTAAGACTTTTTATTTTTACATGAAGCTGATGTAGATGGCACATAAAGTTTTTTGAGGTTGTTTTTGTTTTCCTAGGAGTTCTTTTACTTAGGACTATCCAGTGTTTCTGACTGCTTCTAGTTGTTTCGTGTCTCTTGAGGGAAAAAAGAGCAAAAAAACATTTGTTTACTTATTTATTTTTGAGGCAGAGGAATTCCCACATGGCTGAAGTTGGGAAACACTGTGTATGGTAAACCTGAGAATGGGAAATACAAGTTTCTTCTAGTTCTCATTCTCTTGTTTTTTCTATATTCACCTTGTGAACCCAACCAGGATTACTTTTGTCACAGGAAATATAAAAGACTCTGCTTTGAGTGCATGTGTGGCCAATGGAATCCCTTTAAAAATGATCAATCAGCCTGTGGCTTGCTTTGCTGTGGAAGCCCCTTGAAGAGACAAGCTTGCAACAAAGGTGATTAAAAGCTCCCAAATCCACTTTATCCTCCTAACATTTAAAAAGCATGAAGAAAGCTTAAACTTTTACTATATGACTTGCATCTGTTCATTATGTTTATTCAACTTGAAGAATGTAGGTCCTATCTTGTATAACGCTTACAGTTACACTTTTGCAAAAAATTCGGAGCTGAAACCTAACACATTAGTTTTGAACATGGTCTTTAGTCAGGCAAATATATTGATGAGCTGTGTCAGACTTGAAAAAGAAGTTGGAAGATTTGCCTTTTGTAACTATTTATTGCCCTGCTTCTTTTTTTTTTTTTTCCCTAAGCAATCTTTTCTTTCTGTCCATTGAAAAAATCTGAATTGCATATTCTACAAAACAAAGGTACATTTCTGCTTCCTTTGTGGTCAGTCTTCTCCATCACTCCTGATCACACTTTCTTTGACAGCAATTCACAAAAGTCTGAAACAATAGGTATGCAAATGATCTGAATTTTGCAGCATTGATTACTGGAATATCAAGAGAAAATCTTAGAAATCAAGAGGAGTGTGGACAGAAATCTGGATAATCCTATCATAAGTATAATTCTTCTACCAAAATTATTTTAAATAGCTATTTACTTACCTTTTAGTTAAGTGGCTAGTATATTTATGGTAGTTATTTACTTGTATATGAATAATCACATATGCTCAAGCCTACGCTACAGGAATGATTCATTCTTGTCTCAACTCTCTGCCACTAAAAAACAGTGCTTATATTATTTCTCCTTGTATTATTTTGCCTGCTACCTTCATCTTTGCAGTCACGAGACTGTATAGGTCCAAATGATCCTTCGAACTTTTCCCATAGAGTTTCTTTAGCATAAGGTCTGTCCTGATGGCTCTTCCTGTCCCAGATGTATATGACAACTTCCTTCAGAAAATATTCAGTCATCCTATTCCCTTGAGTGACTGCTACTTTTTATTGTTCGACAGCCTCTAAAATACTAATTAGATTCCTATCAACCCATGGGGTTTAATTCTGCACTTTGGTATTTCTCAATAATTACAGCCTATGTCACCAACCATGATCTTCTGGAAACCACACAAGCCATCACAACACTCCAGAATATGGAAAGCTGTAGGAAGGTAGACTCAAAAGCCAGCATTGTTGGGTGAGAGAAAATCTAATCTTGCTGTTACTTTGCTAATCTTTTACACATTTGGATCAGTTTTCAAAATCTTTTTCACACTTCTAATATGTTCACAGTGATCTGCTTTTCAGAAGGCCTTGGCATCCAAACATTGCTTCAAATTCAGCCAAATTGCATGTTAATTACTTTAAATATACCAGAATGAATCCGTTTCCCATTCTGGCATCCTTTTCAGTTTTGAAAGTGTCTAACAGGCCTTCTTTTTCATCAGCAGAAGATCCAAATAGGTGTCGATATATGTGTGTGTGTGTGTGTGTGTGCACATGAAAACATGTGTACATGCTCTTTGTGAACAGCCTTGATTTTCTGTTCTTCCAAGGTCTGAGGTATTCAAATTGTTGCCTAGCACATTCTTCAGAGCCCACTCTGAAAAATGTGAGCCAAACAAATAACAAGATGAAGCACAGATACTGTTGGAGAGATTTGAAAATGGTAAGCTCTTTCTGGTTTACTAGTTTTACTCTAGCCTTTCTATGTTCCTCAGTTTAAAAAAAAGTGAGAAACTGGGGGGCGGAAATATTGCACACATGGCTTACTAGGCAGAGCTTAATCCACCTAAGGCTCCTTAAAAAGCAGTGAGCCAATAAAGCTAAGTTAAATACTTGGAGTCCAGACACTTAAAGCTTCATTGAATCAGGACTTTTACAGAATCTCAGTGGTAACATTTGTTTCCACACCAGGTAAAACTGCATGTAGAAAACTGACTCATTTTAGAAAGAAGAGGCAGGGGAACAGATTCCTGTGGCTGGGATCCAGTTCTGTAATTTTCCTATTAATTTGTGTTTGTGGAGATGGAAGGAGTTCCTATGTAACTAGAGACCCTGATGGGACAACTTCCATATTATTTTAGAAAGAACTCTGCCATTGGTGAATAATGCTTAGGGGTAGTTCATATAGAATAGGTATGGCCTGGAACAGCAGTGAATGAAATGATCCCAGGACTGTTTATTTTAGTTGCTTAAATGAGAGACAAATCTCAAACTATCTTTTTCTCTCAAGTTCTTCATGAGTTAGGGATGACAAACCATTCATCTTTTTGTTTTAAGCGGGCAAACAAACTTATTAGTGTTGTGCAGTTTGCTTTCCTTTTCTGTTTATTGTCTGAGACACTCACTGATTTCTCTTTTTAGTTCTGTTGCAACCCTATTTATAACAAGAATCCTAAAATGAAGGTGTAGAGCTGACCAATACTTTGCTCTGCATTCCTTAGATTATTTTACTTGAAAAGAGCTGGTTTTTCATGTATTTCTTCTTTTCTTGACCTTTGTTTGCTTTCTCCAAAATATACTTCACCTGTCTCCCCAGGTTAAAGTGTCTTTCTTGGACAATAGATTTATGTTTCTTCCAAAGTAAAATGGGATCCTAACTAGATTGGGGTCCCTTTGGTGTTATAGTGCTGCAAAACATAAATAGTAACAGGAGCAGTTGAAAGGGAGCAGTGATCCTGCATTCAAGCCCTTATGATCTGGTTTTGGATGTTGTATGTATATAAATGTACTTTGGGTTAGATTCCAAGGTCAGTCACCAAACTACAAATTAGATTTAACTCCACTGGATTTAAGAGAGCTGATACAGATGTATACTTGGATAACTAAATCAGATTTTTTTTTTTACATTTTGTCTCAAATAGTTTGATTCGAAACTTTCCCCCACTAAGCCTTTTGGGGGTGGCAGAATGTAATCTCAAAAGGTAAGATTTTAATTTTTTTTTTTACAAACTCTATACAGTTATTAAAAAAAATTATCAAGAACAAAAGCTCTGTATTACGTAGAGTTTTAGAAGACAGATTTCCCAGTCTCTCTTTGAGTTCTAAAGTAAAATAATGCACAGAATACATTGGTCCATGTCTCTTGCCCTGAACGTACCTGGGACACAGATTGTCTCACTGTTCATCAGTCAAAGCTGAGCCACACTCAGTTATACTACACTCTTCTATTTGCACTTCACAGTGTGAAGAAAACGACTGCAATTCTTCCCAGTGCACTCAAGATGAAGGCATGGGAAATGTACTGCAAGCAAATTTCACCCAAAAATGGGGAAGATGATGATTTGGAAAGCCATTAAACTCATTTCTTCACTGCTCAGAAGTCGTGTGTTTACCATTTTCTCCAATTACTTAACAGAACACATTTTTTTCCTCCACATTCCTCCTCCTCCTTATGATTTCCCCACCCTTGTGAGACACAAAAACATAGAGCCTATCATTAATCTTCTTTCCCAAAGTGTTTCGGTCTATGGATCTGGCTTTAATTACCAGCCACGAGAAGAACTAATTGCCCTGGCCTAACAAAGACAGGATGGCAGAAGGGGGTGATGGTGTGAGGATCTGACAATGCACATCTTACCATATTAGATATTCCCATTGCTACTTCTGTGTAACTTAAGAAAAAAGAAAAAAAGGACAAGTATACAGGAGTTACTCCAAGTTTATAAATGTCTCCAAAGATACCTCTATGGGAAATAAAGTTTTCCTTGAGGGAGTAGTTCCTGTAAAGTGCAGAGAAACAGATAGCAATTCAACAGTAAATGCGTAATGATAATGAGTTGACCAGTGACTCAAAGGTGAGCTATGCAAGCCTAAAATAAGCATTACAAATGTGGGAGTCTATAATTCTGAATCAAGGGACAAGATACTTCAGTGCTTTAAATGTGAAGAAGCTACTTATCTTTCCATCAGCTGAAGCCAGTTTTGGCCATATCACTTCTGAAATGTTCTCATTCGTTGTGAACAGGGTTAGTTCATAATACATTTAATATCTCAAAAATATACTCTTTTGCTTTAATAATTTTCTTATTTAGCATGAGGGTCAGACTGGAACGCTGACTTACAAATAAGCACTCAACACTGAATGGAGCTACAGCTTGTTGAAGTTAAAGCACTTCAGTATTTCAGCCAATAAAACATGTTGTTTCTCTGATCCTTCTATGTACCTAAATGAATTGACTGGGTGCTTTAAAATATCAAGTATAACACAGGAATAGCATTTATAGGGAAGGATGTGTATGGCAACTTTATGTTACTTAGTAACTGGGACAATAACATTAAAAATGATAAGTGAAATGGGAGCCATTCCAGGAAAAATACATAATGTCTGAGCTCACAGTGTAAAACATCTTGCAGAAGTCCTGAAAAGGATGAATAGGTCAAGACAAGAAAAAAGCACAGAACTTCTCTGGAGAATCTGGCATTTAGATATTCATTTTCCTCTGGTTGAAAACTGGTGTAGCACATCTGGCAGAGCTGTGGCATGATAAGGAGGCCCTGTCCAGCAAGCCACTAGCTGTTTTCATAGTTTGGGCTGCTTTATCCATGCTCCCAGTGTACTCAGCGGTTCTTCATTGGGAATCTGTTGCAGGGATGTTACTAATGCTTGGAAGGCACTGCATTGACAGGTATCATCAGTCATCCCACTCTGCTTTGTAATGTGAAGGTACCCCAAGCAGTCCAAAACATAGAGTAAACTAGGTAGGGTTCCAGAAGAAATGTTTCTATACTAAGGTGATTCTCTGTTTGGTTTAATAGGTGCTTCTTCCTTACCCAGATTTGCTGCTGACTCTTGAAAAGCAATGGCTCTTTATTGTCCAGAACAGCTTGCAGCAAGCCCTTTTCTCCTGAGTACAACCACTACAGAAGCTACCTTGCTGTGCCATTGCATCCAAAACATTTGTTCACCTTAACTCAACTTCTAGGTATTTTGTGATACATCACTAAGTACCACAAGGCTTTTAATGTTTATTTACTTCAGTGAAATTTGGTCCTAATTACTATGATTCATGACCCAATCTATGATGAAGAATCAATCATCTTTAATTGTCCCACCTATAACAATTACATTATGACAATTAGGAACATAGTGCCTATCTGGTGAATATTATTACCCTTGCCTTTCTTTGGGGCCTGACTTTGCTTTAATTGATTTCATTAGAAGGCCCAGCCTTTGGGGGATGAATTTCAGGGTCAGTAGCATTTCTACATTATTTTAGTGCTTTGGAAGGGGTAAAGAAGGGAGAGCTTTTATGACAAAGTATCCTGTGTTTTTTATATGTAATAGGAAAAAAATTGTGTCATCCAAGATCTTAGTCTGAAATTATTTGGATTTTTAAATACACCTAAATTGCTCAGATTGCATAGAGAAACTATTTTCAATTCTCTTGAGTGCCTCCAAACATTTCACTTTCTGGATGACAGACAAACTGTGTTGAAGAGCTGCTGCGTCAACAGTTTATGTTGCAGCTGACTCATTGTGACTTTCATGCACGCACAAAAGTAAACAGAGAAATTTGTGTTGATTTGCTGAGTGCTATGCAATCCTTCATCCGTCTGAAGTCTTCATCCATCTGAAGTCACCTCCAATAAATACATTAAGTAACACATTATCTAAGGCTTCTCCAAGTCTTATCAATAATGAATGCTGCAAGTATTTGTATATTCAAGTTGCTGCTCAACCTTGTGTGACCAGAGTCAAATTACTCTACCATGAATGGCCTGTAAGAGACCTGCAGTAAAAGATGGAAACTGCACCAGGAAAAAGGAATGCATGTGTTACTGAGCTCAATAGTGTTCACTTGGCTAAAGGTAAGCATTTCTTTTCTGCATTGCATGAAAGGCTAAAAGAAGTTTTATGGGCTGTGTAATGTAGAAAGTAAACCTCTCTGGTCATAATTGTCTATGAATTCCAGACTAGGGATTCGTGGTCTATGAATCCCAGCTAATATGTTTTCTGCCCTTCTTTTCAAGGGACCTATAGTCACAGGGAGTGGTGAGTCTTTCTCTCTCTCTCTCTCCAACACACACACACTCTCACTCATTTCTTCAATTCCTCTGCCTGAATTTTAGAGAGATGCAAAAGACACCCTCTTCCTGTCAGTCCAACTAGAGCAACATGAACACAAGGGATATGTGTATCCTAGGGAACGTGGTTCCTTACAGCAGTGAAAAATATGTTTGCACAGATCCATTAAAACTAAAGGTGCAAAATAAGTTTGCAGGTATTTCTCCAAAACAGAGAAGGAAACAAGGAAAGAAGTTTAGAGCACCACATAAGATTAAAAAATCAGTGACCAAACAAATCTAAAGGTTTAAGAGAGATTTCTTACAGAACTTTTTTTAAACTATATTTTAAAAGGAAAGCTAGCAGTAGGTGACAGAACCAGTAATGATTTAAAATAGTTCTTCAGTGGACTTTCTTCAATACTTAATTACTCATTGTGGAACTTTCTAGTGTGTCTTCAAACTAAACACACTAAGGAGTTTTGCTATTTTGAACTGGAAACTGCTTTAAAAAAGTGAGTTCTAATGCCTCAACATTGAACTAGATCTTCCATATTATATGACTGTTTAAATACATTGTTTCCTGTCAATATTTTTTTTTTTTTTTTAACAAATAACAGGCCATATCCCCACATCTTTTAACACGATCTGTTCAAGAGCAATCACTGTCTCATTGAAATGAAGAGTTATGCCAAAAAAAATCCTAAGCAATTTCATCAGGTGTTTTCTATGGAATATTAAGAGAGTCATCAAAGCAGACAGTGTGTATGGCTATTTGATAAATATATGTAGAAAATAAAATAGAAATTATAGCAATTAATAGGTATTTTTAAAAAATCAAAAGGAGATTTATTTTCTGGGAAAAAAGAAACAAAAACAAAAGATCAAAAGATTGTGAAAATACATAGTATTTTTCACCCTAGAAGTTTCTAAACTGGTATAAACAGGCTCACTGAAATGTGTATTATATATGGGGTAGGAGAAAGACAGCATCTGTTTAATGCTGTACAACAAGCTGCACTACATGGTTTTGGACAGGAAATGAAGAACAGGTTTTCTCTGTGGAAAAAAAGTGGGGAATTTAAGAGAGCAGAGTATTTTTACCCACACTGATTTGAGGCCAGGCCATCAGCTTTAAGACCTTTGCTTTCTTAAATATGACATGAGATCCCTAAGCAGCAAAGCTTTGTCTTTGTAAGAAAACTCGGTAAGCCACAGAGTTTCTGCAAATAGTAGTTGCACCCAAGGATCCGTAGGGTTTGGAAAAAAGGATCCTGGAAGACTGCAATCCCACACCCTTTCAGTTCTCTGATTTTCTTTGGGAAGTTGATATTCAATCAAAACACCAACCCGGCTTGATGATGCTCAAGTCCTGAAAGTATGTGTGTTGTGAAAGAAGGGTTCACAGCACAAAGCAGTCCTATCACATGGCGCGGGAGCACTAAACAACAAAACCTATCACTTTGGACAGAGTAAAGAGCTTGTAGATGCATCTATGAATATTAAACTCACTTCAAACAGCAGGGAGTAGGCAACCTACTGCTTGAAATAAGAATGTGTGCTTACAAATCATCTGCTATTGAGGGACTTTACCCATCAGACCACAAGCCAGCAGGCACTCTAATTTTTACTTTAATGGTTCCTACAGTGTTGAACTGGCTTTCTTGCAAAATCCCATTCATTTCATCTCTACCTGTTTTTGAAACACCACCGTAAGACCTTTCCTGCCCGTAAGGTGTTTGCAGTTACAACTGTGAGCATATATTAGTTCTGGTCCAGGGTTGTTGGTTTGGTTTGACATATTGTTTTGGTTTTTGTTTGTTAGTTGGTTGAGGGGTTTTGTTAGTATTTTATTTGCTTTAATTGCATTTTGTTTCATATGTACTATGACACTAACAACTGAAAAAAAAAATAAAAAAGAAGACTACGATGGTTTACTTACCATTGTTTGATACCACACCATTTACTAAATTTTCTGGTGGACCATGGTAAACAATAGCATTCGGGGCCACTAAAACATGGTATCTAATCCTACCAGTACTCGTGGCAACCTTGCTGAAACAGATTTTAATACTATCAACCTGTCAAAAAAAAGAAACATTTTACTTCACACCTTACCAGATAAATTGTGAGAAGACTGGTTTCTCAGTAAAGCATCTTCCCATTGGGTGCAACAAGAATGGGACTAATACAAAGGAAAATGTGTGAGTTTTACTTGAGATTATCTTTCTTTGTATGATTTATGGAAGTCCTACAGTATTTTATCACAGTTATTCTAAGTTAGCTGATCTGGTTAAAGGTTCTTAAGAAAAACTTAAATGTGAAAGGGAAATGAGATTCATCATCTTCTTCCCAGAGTTCTCAATCTATAGGTATATTTAAACTAAAATCTTTAATGCAAGCAGCCTACCTACTTAGTTATGTTAACTGCTTTCTTGGGAAGTTCTGTTCTCATTTTCAGTGGTATCTTTTTATATCACCATGCAGTCTGCTAGCTTTCCATATGCTTTTAAAAATTTATTTTAAAAGAACAAGCCAGCTATATGCTAATCTCTTAGTTAAGTATTATCTGTTCCATGAGCCAGTCACCACTGGGTATTCATTTGTGTATCAATCAGAACTATTTGGTATGAGTAGTTTAGTCTGTATTCCTGGCTTAATCTTGCCATAGTAATATAAAAAAAAAAAAAGTTAGTTACATGTACAGTCATGCAAACCCTGTATTTTTTAAGGCGCTTAACTGTGTGTCAAGAAAAACAGAAAAATGCAAAATCTTCTAGATAATATCAGGCCTTTTAACAGGGTACAGATATTTTACAGGCATTACAGTCTGCAGTTATTCTTCTGCATATTCTTATAATAATACATGATTATTAATACATCACAATGATTAAAATAATGCCTCTATTTGTAACTACAAAAATTTGGAGATCTGCATTCTACAGACACATTTGAATACTACAGATAACATTCTGTCTATTAAAATAATTTGACATATTGCCATTGGCCATTTGCTATGCAACAAATATTTCACTGATATAATTTATATGGCATCAAAGAGAGGAGGTTGAAAGAAATGTCAGTATGGTGTGGTGATGTTTGTCTTTGTTGCTAAGATTATTACATGGTATTGGACATATTTATATTCTATCTTCCAGAAGAAATTATAATAATTTTTAAAATTTTTAAGTAGATGGAGTCCAGAATATCATATATAATTTATAGGTTTTAATTTTCAAGGACATCTGGACTTCCATGGAAAAAATTCTGTAAAAGCAAGCTGAATCATCTTGACAAATATCAACTTCTCTCTAGTCCTTATCTGTACTTGCAGAACTCTTAACGTAAATAAGAAGGAACATATAAGCTGAAGAGCACAGAACAACTTTCTAACAGTAAGATTCAATACTCTGTAAACCACCCTCTCAAGGTAGGTTGTAGGAAACCCATTGCTTGAGTCATTTAAAATTAAACTGGATAAAACTTCATACAATACACTGTAGGGAACAATTCTGGATGACTGAGAACTGTACTAGTTGATTTAGCAAATCTTTCCCCTTTCTAACTTCTACGATTTTGCAGCAGCTTTACTGGATCCCAGAATATGCAGAACTTCAAAAATGGCTGAGTGCCAATCCTACATTTTTTCATCTGGAACCACATTATATAAGTCTTGTTTTAGGTCTTGTTTAAATCATGTCAGAAACTGGGGCACAGCAGATATATTACAGGATTATGATCCAAATAGGACCTTCTACCTCAAAATATCAGTGTTATTTTCAAAATTTTTGAGATTGTGCTCTCTCTCAGTTCTTCCACTAAGAAAACTGAACAACTTAACTGTAAATCTCAGCTATCACTAATACATCATCATTGATTTCTTTTGTATTTTGCTGATTTACTGGGTTGGGTTGGGTTTTTTTTCATTTTTGGTTCTTTGGATTTTTTTTTCCCAAATTACAAGACAGTCAATGCACAGAATTATCGAATTAATGTGAAAAGCAAAAACCTACAGTGTAACTTTTAGCTGATACATACATCCAAACCAGAACTAGT